>JAXGGA010001290.1:0-159057 GCA_038373865.1 Uloborus plumipes
TAACTGTATCTGTAGTAAGTTAATGCATACATACCTTTAAGAACAAACATAGTCGTTTAATGATTGTGCAAAAGAGGATTTTTGTCTCCAAGTTATACCATTGATAAAGGTGACCGGAGATCGAATTCAAAAATAAGAGTCGACATGGAATTACATCCCGAGACATAGTTTTCGGGAAAAATCATTCGAAATAAATATGAGAAATAACATTACATTTATGCTGTAAAAGCAGGGAAATTGAAAAATTTCGACATTGAGAGGTTTTCCAAATAAGCAGGTTTGAGATAGAGAGGTTCGACTGTATTACATTTTTAGTATGTCCAGAGTCATAAAAAATTTCTCGTTCTTGTTAATACATTTTTCTTATTATTATTATAATTCATGCAATTGGATCAAAAATTAAACAAAATAATACATGTGACTTTCAAATCATTTTTAATACTATACCATGAACTTTATTTTGCATCTACTTTTTACATGAAAAAAAAATTAGGCTTTAGTTAACAGTAAACATTAACTCTTCAGAAAAACTTTTTTTTTTTCATTTCTTAAAACAAAATTCAGTGAAAAATTACAACAGCAATTGCAGGTGTAGACTGCAGAAACAATGATTTTTTTTCAGAACTTTTATCCTAATAATTATAACTCGATTTTATGTTTGTTCATTTAAACTACAATATCCACGTTCATGCACTTTAGATCAGAAATGCAACTTCAATCAAAATGTTAAAAAGATCAATATTTCTAATTTTGATAATTTACCTCTGGAACATATAATCAAATATAATTTAGTAAACCGCTTATTTTACACAGGGGCTTTGTTGCACGAAGTGCCGCAAAATTTAAGACTTAATAGCAGTGTCAAAATAGGGGTTAGGTTCCATTGATAAAGAAAATACTTCATTCCAGTGATAGATAAATATATATCAAGTATAATGGGAATTATTCCAATAAATATGCACAACATGCACAAAAAACATGAATAAACTTGGTGTATATATAAAAGAGCTGGTTATGATTGTCTTTTGACAGTCTTTTTTTTTTTTTTGTAGTTTTTTGTAGAGTACACACACATTAACGTTTTCATGATCACTCGCTTTACTTCCATGACAGGATTGTTGTTCACTAACAAATCAGAAAGATAGTTTGCCATGGTAAAGGACAGTGGCACTGACTGGGGCTAATAAGTTATGGGGCAGAAAAATTTTGGAAGCTGACAACTTTATTGTAGGCTATCTTTGGGGTGACTAAAGAGAGAGATGCTTCGGAGGCTCTCCCCCGTAAATGTTTTGGAATTTTAACTTGGAAAATGCAGTATTTCGAGAACTCCATAGCAGAAATCCTTCGAAGCTGAAGTCTGAAAAGCTTTTTCTATTTTTGGTGATGTAAAGGGTAAGGTTAAGGGGGACTATTCCCGAAAATAATTTGAAACTGGTGTCCTAAAAATATAAATTTAAGCCATCTTTATAAGGATTAGGGCAAGGGGTTTTGTGGTTCCTTCTCAAAAATTTTGTGAAGTTTAAGCTTTACTAAAGCATTTCAATCAATCGTTGGGTGATTTAAGAAAAAAGGAAGGAGTTTGGAGGTTCTTCCCTGTAATTTCTTTTGAACTGATGAAGTCCCAAAAACACAATTTTAGTCTTCCTTTGGCGACTTCAGAAGACGATTCAGAGAGGGAGGGGGGACTACCTGTGTATATTTTTCTGAATTAGTTTAAAACACTATTTTATACAATCTTTTCAGATGTAATGGTAAGGACAATTCCTGGAAAAAATTCCGAAACTGGAAACTTATAAGAACACAAATTATGATCATCTTGGAAGTTGGGGGGAAAGAGAGTATGTTCAGAGGTCTTTCCATGGAAATGTCTCGAAATTGAAGTTTTAAAATTGTAATTTTGAGCTCATGTTTGATAACATGAGGTTCAGGTGTCTCGCTGAAATTTTTTTAAAATAAAAACCTTTGAAACGTTTTGGCAATCTTTGATCATGAAAAAAGTGGAAAGGACAGTTGAAAGGGCCCCAAGTCACAGCCACTGGTAAAAGAATTACTCAAAACTTTTAATGTAAAAGTCTTTGATTGTGTGTCAATGAATTTTCAATGAGGGGAAAATTTTATGTGTGTTCAATGACACATCTGCGAAAAAGAAAATAAAGACCTCTAATCCTAAACCATATATAACCAAATCCATGCAAAATAAACCAGCATAAAATGAGGGTCTACTGTAGTTGAATTAATTAGCTTACAACATCTAAACTCAAAAATAAAAACTACTGAGACAACAGCTGTAACATACAACAGCTGATTTCTCACACTCTTTCAACCCTCAGATTGGTAAAATTATGATAACATTTCGTAGACTAGGGAGGTTTATTATCTCTTAGAAGAAAAAAAAAAAGATTTACTGGGTATAAAAAATTTTATACGAGTTAGTCGTAAGATCTGTATAAGAATTTATTTTCAAAAATGTTTAAATGCAAATGCATATGAGCAAATACAGCTATGGTAAAAGTTACAGAAAAATATAAAAATAATCACAAAATTAAAATAAAAACAACCTATAAGAGTTTTTTATTTTATTAATTTTTGGGTAAGAATAATTTTTTAATGCAAGTAGATATAAATATTTGAAGACTGAGGAAAATTTCCCAATTTCATACAAATTTTCTATATTTTTCTAGCATTTCAATCAAATTTAGCAAATTCGTATGGGAATTTAAGTATATTTCAAGTATCAGTTAAAAATTCTAGTATATTTCAAGTATCAGTTAAGTAAATAACCCTGTGAAAGCAAGTAAAAGAAACTGGTAGAGAGAAAAAACCTACAATGTGTATGTGGGGGGCGGGGGGGGGGGAATAATTATTCTATTATTAAGGGAATATAGCTTAAGAAGCTAACAAGATTCAAAGAAATTACACTCAACATACTTTTATACTTCCCAACAACTAATTTAAGATCCTTTAATTATTGGGAGACTAAAAGTCAAAAAGTAAATAAGATTCCAAAATATTGCACAACATATGTCTATTAATTGTTCACAAAAGTACACACAACTCACCTACGTGATTTTTGAACCAGCGAGGCTCCATCAGTAAAGGAGGACTTATGTTTAATATGTGAGCATTAGATGATTTTTTGAGATGTGGAATGCAAAGCTTGGAACTATAAGAACAAAGATAATTATAAATAAGTGCAGCCTAACGATCTATTTTTCAAAGTTCCTAATTTTATATTTGTGATGATAATACGATCGACACATAACAGAATATGAAGAATAAAGTAGAGGGGTGTCAAATAAACTATGTTTTTCCAATAGGCATACAATAAGACTATTTTTGTTTTGGGGAAAGGTCTTTGGCTAGTGTTATATAGCTGGATGTATCATGACTATTTATACAAGCATACTGTAAACATGTGCAGTAATCAAATGAAAAAAACCTGTCAATAAGTTAGAACCGATTTGAGCAATCAAAATTTATTTGAAAAAAATAAGTATTCAAAAATAGTAACAAGTTCCTAATGAATCTGGAATTTGTCTCATATTTTACGCACTTAATTTATCACATTCAGTATTATTTCATACATTCAGTAACTTATTTAGGAGGAAGCAGGCCTGTCATTTTGAAATTTTACGGGCGGGTGGAGGGGGGGGAGGCAAAGGGTGTATACTCAATGCAAATTTAACAGGAAAAAACAAAATTCCTGCACACACACATGGTAATTTCCAAAGCCATGGGAGGCAATAAAGCCTCTTTAAGTACAAGCTGTGGGGGGAGGGGGGTTGGTCATGGTGCCAATTGTGCAACTGAAATTTTTGAGTGAGTGTTTCAAATTGTTTTCCCCCTCTTTTTTCTGAGGAGCAAGAGAGGAGAAAAAATCTTCAGGAGGTAGGCATCCCTCTTTCATTAATATCTGTACACCATTCTGCATTTTATGCTAAAGACTCTAAAAGATATTACATTCTATTACTAGATATATTAACTGGAGATGTTATACGCTTTGTAAAACTTAAAATAATGAAATGAAAGTAAATTTTAGGCTGTGTTTAAACATTTAGCTGTGCAGACAAAGTGATGCAGTGATTAGACTCTGGCCTCTTACACTCAAAGGTGCAGGTTCAAACTTGGCACCAGTCGGTGGATTTTCAACATACAGAAAATCAGCGGCGTCCATGTTGAATGATTGTGTGGCACGTAAAAGATCCCTTGAGCACTTTTTGGAGTGAACTTGGCAAAATTTAATTCTTAGTACAGTTTCACATCAGATAGAGCCCAAATACCTCCATCTGGAGGGGAAATCTAGTGTTAAAACTATTGTGGTAATGACATCTGTCGATAGTGGTGCTACATGAAAGAATGGATGATCAGGGGAATGTACTAGGTCTGCATAACATAATGTTTCTACCGCAGCCCCATTAAAGGGAAGCATTTAGCTGTTTGACAAATAACACTCCTAAAGAGTTCAGAATTTTGGTAATTAATGAATTTTAATAAAAATAAAAAGAAATTTTATGTTTATTTCTTAACAAAAATCAAACACATCAAAAATGCAATTATCTTTTAATTTCTATAGCAGATTCAAAGAGATCACTATTTTCAAAGTGAAATCATTGAAGGTATAAAGCATATAAAAAATAATTTTAGTAAAATTATTGCAGTTACATTTGAAAGGGCTGCAATAAACATTCTTAATATATATTCACAAAGATGAAGGAAAAATAAAATTAAACCAGCGATTCACCACTTACTTTTTTGACACTCATGCAGAATACAGAATTTAAAAATTATGTAAGCTGTCTATTTTTCAGTTTTTTTTTTTTTTTTTTTTTTTGTGAATTTAAAAAAAATGTTTGCAGAAAGCAAAACCTTTTGGTGAAATTTTTTAACGTAAATCAAAAGTAATGCATAAAAATGTATAGTAGATTTTTGATTTGAGTATTTATGTTAATAAACAAGTTTATGAAAGGTCTGTTTTAGTCGATTAAAATTTTGTGAATGGACTATAACTGGACCAAAATTTCTTCCAGCCAAAACCCTTGGTAAAGCACATCTGAGATAAAGATAGAATTTTTTTCAAGGAAGGAAAATGCTTTTGAGGAGTGAAATACATAAAAAGAGTAAAAACAAAATTGATAAAGTACATTTAAAAAACAAACTAATTTTCTAATCAGGGAACCACAAGAATTGTGTTGTGATGACAAAAATTCAAATAAGTAGCAATCAAAAGAGCATATTTAGATTTTTTTAAGGAAAAATTATTTGCCCTTGAGCCCCCTTTTTCGAAATGTATGGTCATACACTTGAGCCCCCTTAGCCAAGATATAAAGTCAGCCAAAATTTTGAGAAAAGTGCCAAATTTGAAGCGGGTGAAACATGCCCCTCATTACATACCAGAATTTGCTAAACTTGGCTACTTTTCTTGAAATTTCAGAGGACATTAAGACCTCATATTTGATAGTAGGGACGTAAGGGCAAGTAATTTAAGTGTCCAGAAAAATGTTTTACTATGCTCTTTCGATTACTACTTATTTAAATGTTTTTCATTATTCCACTATTGTATGGTTTCCTGGCAAGGGTGAAATGAAAGATCACAGGGAAAGCATAAAATAAAAAATATAAAAACGTACAAGAGTAAAGTTTTAAGCGTATTTCTGATTTTCAATGAGTGAAATTCACTTAAAGAGGCATTGAAAACTTCTCTGAGGTACATGATGCAATGGTTTCATCGAGAAGTAAGTAGAATTTTTTTTTTCACATTAAAACTTGTTCTGGAAAAGCTGGATAACTTTTTTTTTTCTTTTGAGAGATAGAGGGACAATAAGATACAATAATGGTTCCATATTTCTCAAAAGCAATTTCATCTTATAAAAGATAAAAATATAGAAAACTAAATAATATTGCCATTATACTTGATGACATAAAAAACCCTTATAACTTAAAAATATGTTCTAAAATAAGAAAAAATACCAACACTAAAAATGTTCCTCGTGTATTTATGCCATGCATCAGATCATAACGTTTCATAGGAGTGTCCACAGTACCAGTCAAATGTATTGCACTTGCATTATTGACTAAAATGTCAATCCCACCAAATTTGTCAACAGCTGCATTAACTGCATTCAATACTTGTTCTTCATTGCGAATATCAACTATACATGGCAGACAATTGCCCCCAGCATCTTCCACTGAAAAAGAAAATTCAAATATTTTAACTTAATTCAAACTTTAAGCTCATGTTCTCCAAAGAAATGTAAGCAGTTACATAGCTCATGAAAACAATTTTCACTGTCATAAAACTAAAATATTCTCACAGTATATTGGTAAACATAAAATATTTTGAAATTAATACAAAACTGGTTATTTTAAAATTCATACTTATTTTTTTTCATGCACATACGTGAAATAACATTAGCTGTTCAGAGCCATGTAGTACTTACTGTACTAGTAGATATGTTATAAAATTTGGCATGTATGAATTGTAGAAGGGGGGTTTTGATTCTTGAAGACACAATAAATAGCACAAAAAGTCACTGTTAGGGGAAATGTTCCAACTGCAGTGAAGAAAAAAGCATTATTAGCCTTTGTTACTTGAAAATTTGAAATGTTTACTACCTGGTGATGTGGGGTATAATTCAGACTCTGCCCCTGTCCCCAAGAAGCCCACAGAGTTCACCAGTTCATGTTTCCCAAAAGAATTAAAATTAAAATGCATAAGGAAGGGAAAATTATTTATAGATATATTTGGATACACAAAGGACAAATTGAAAGAATCTGATGATGCTCCTTATAATTATATGACAATTGAAGCCCTTGCAAAAGATACAATTTCTGAAGCACTCATAAAAGTATCTTTAAAAAACATTTATTGAAATCTCAAAAACAGAAAATTTACCATTAGGTGATAATGGCGAGCCTGCTGAAATTGAATTATTGCTAAGTTCTGATTCATGTTAGGAAGTACAAACAGGATAAAAGAATCAATTTAAAAAAGATTGCTTGTAGTCTTTTCAATGTTTGGGTGGTCGTTAATTAGAATTGTATGTGAAAACTCAATCATGTGTTTCCATGTTTCAAATTGGTGCTACACTACACAGTGTAAAAGCAAGGTTGACGGTTTAATTACTTATTTACATAATTTCTAGGCTTTCAACCTCATGGGTTCAGAAAAAAAGAAGATAGTGACGATGAAATTATCCATTGAGAGGTTTGATGTATCTACCATTTCAATACTGGTAGCGATGCCTTCACCCTTAGCGCCAACTGAATTAGGATAACAATTGAATAAGAACAATGATTCTCCTTGACTTTCAGTGAATCAGAAATAAAAAAAATTTCACTTAGAGAGTTTAGGTTTGATTTCAACCCTTGAATTGTTGCCCCCCCCCCCCCTTGACTTTGAGAAATCAATGTATTTACACATAAGTAAGCACCACAAGTGGTTTTTTTATGTTTTCCGATGAAACTGCATTGTGTTTGGACCCTCCCCCCTGGAAAAACTTGAAACGAACGCCCTGGGTGTCCCTTGTTATCAACTTGTATGAGGGACTTTTGAGCAATTTACCATGTTATGAAAGTTTTAAAAATTAATAAATATGCACATTTATGATAAAGTATAATTGTACTTGAATGTGCCATATCAATACTCTTCAAATTATTTACATATTTTGAAACACAGGTCATTTTGTACTTGTATAAATATTGCTCCTAACATAAAAAAGGGCAATAAGTTCTATAGGTAAAATAGGAAGTTTAATTCCTGATCTCTTGAAATAAATATATCATTCATTATTTTTTAAGTAGCATATAATAATTAGATATACAAGAAAATTAATTCATAGAACTACTTGCATTATAATTCATATGGGAAAACCCAAAACTATTTTTTCCTAAAAATTTCCCATTTTCTTCTAATTATTCTAATTTTCAATTAGGGTGAAATTGTATCAAAACTTTTTTCTTTTACATCATATACTCCAAGAGTCAAAAATCTTTGAGCATTTACTTTCTTTTGCAGCTGTGTACACAGTTCCAGGTAATTTAGGGTGAGGCTCTGCAGTTTTGGCAGCAATGACAACATTAGCTCCATCTTTGGCGGCTTTAAGACCAATTGCTTTACCAATTCCACGGCTTGCACCAGTAATAAACACAGTTTTCCCAGCAAGCTTTCTATTTCAAAATAGGTAAAAGTTAGTAGGTATTGTAAACTAGCCAAGCAAATGAAAAATTTGATTCGGAAATTCTAAAAACTATTTAGCAAATGAATCGGTGAGTGCAAAAACAACATCAGTCACAAAAATTGGAAAATTCTTCTTTTGTGGTAAAAAAGCTGTGGGAGGCAAGATGCACGGTGAGGTCAAAAATTACGTCAGTCAGGTTACTAATTCGAAAGATTTGGGGCCTGTTATTTGAACGTTAACCGTAGAAACAATGCTATAATTAACCCTACACTGCATGATTTTTTATTTTTCTTACAAAAAAATATATGTGTTTGTCAATGTAATAAGAAAACATGGAAAAATATTTTAAAAAATTTAACTCTACATTTTCACCACTTTCTAATTAAAAATAGTTTTGTTGCCAAATGGCTACACCATGCATTCATTCAACAGATAAAAATGATTTTAAATGATAGTCTTGAAATTAGTTTTTTTTTTGTAAAAAGATAGAGGAATTGAACATTTGGTGCACTGTACTCTTGTAATCCTTTACATTTTGACATTTTACATCATTGTTTATTTGTACTGTGTTCTTTCCGATGATCAATTCTGTCAAATCTGATATCTTTTGGGGGTTCTCTCGCGCAAGCTTTTTTTTTTTTTTTGGTTTGTAGCGCGAGTTCCTCTGTAGCTAATGGTCTCCCTCTTTTTAATACGCTTTGATTAATTTCACATGTAGGTTTGTTTGTATGTAACTCTGAATAAAAGATAAAATTTACGTTCTTTGCAAATATAAAAGTAATATATTTAATATTATTTTTAATACTAAAGGCTAAAATGTGTTGTATATTGATGTATTATAAGTGCATGTAAACTTAAGTGCAGATATTCAGTAGTTTTGAAAATCAGAGGGAAACCCGTGAGGATCACAGCACATTCCTATGTAAAAGTGCATTTTTTAGTTTTTTTCAAAACTATATTTTAAAATTATTAATGATTTTACTTGTCCGTGTAAGCACAACGTTTGTGCTAATTGAAATCTAAAATGAACACATTTTGAAGGCTTTTCCCTATTGATTTTTGGTTTGTTCACTCTGTTAAACATCAACTAAGCATTGATAATTGCGAGGTCTAATAAACGGTAGAGCAGCCGAAAGTACCACTTTTGGGTCCACATAATTATTTTATACCTTCTAAAAAGAGAAAGAAGCTACCGCGAAACATAAACAAAGCACATACTTCATGAACTACAGAAATGAATCAAAGTGTTCTCTGGAGGTTTACTGCATAATGTTGCCAAATGGCTACAGACATGATGTCCTAGATTTTTTCCAAATAATTATTTTGATGTAAAACGCATATTAAACGAAAGATAAATGTTTATTTTATTCATGTTATTTCTTTAAAAGACAAAGAAAAATATTTCATTGTAAAAAATAATTTCAAAACTTGGTAGTTTAAGTGATTTTAAAAGCTATCCATATGGATTCATTTAAGAGTATGTAACAGACCAGTGCTGCCATGTATGGAGGATAAATGGTGATAATTGCTTTAAATATACCCAATACTTGCTTTTTATGCATTGAGTTGCCCTATGACTACATTCTGCTATTCATAAAGAGGACAAATTGTCCATGTATTCAATTGGCAACACCACGCAGTGTAGGGTTAAGACAGTTTTTCTCTCTCCTGAACATTTTGAAGTTCTGGACTTACGTTGTTTATTCACTCATTCAAATGCTATATGACAAATATCTTACTATACATCATAATATTTGAGAACTGATACATATCATGATCCATATCCAACCACAAAATTATCATTTAAAGTTTAATGCTCTTCAAATTCATTTTAAAATAGAGGAACATATGGCTAAGGTTAAATACTAAAATATCTTTAAGTTTGCAGAACCACCTATGTCAAAATATTTAAAACAATTTCAAAAACAATTAGTTGGTTCCAGTCAAGAAATAATTTGCTCTATATATCAAGGAATATGAAATAATACAAGTAATTTTAAAAATTTGACAGCCAATGTAATATTTTGTAGCACATCAAAAATAGTTTTTGTTAGTATAAAATGATAAGGTTGTTGTAACTGACATTTAAAATATTAATTAAGATCTGCTGATGTCCTGGGAAGTACTTATTTAAAAAATACTAATGAGACTTGTTTTGATTTTAAATGTTTAATACACAATGTATCAAGTACAAACAGGGCAAAGTGAAATTTCATTTATTTTCATTCATTTATATTATCACTTTCACATTCATTCATTAAGCAATTCAATTACATTACTTTCTTTATTAATTCACTTCTACATTCATTCTTTATTGTTCTTATTTGCTTTTTCATTCATTTATTATTTTTTTCTCAAATATATTAATTAATTACTTTGTTATCTTAAAAAACCATTAACTCATTAACAGAGGCACATCTGGATGTGAAGCTATCCTGGCCCACGTAGCACAAAAAACGTTTAAACGTTATATAAACGTTTTTAATCGGTTATCACAACGTTAATAACCATTTTACAACCTTTATAAAATGAAGTGTGCTACTTGGGGGCTTTTTAAACTAGCCCCCCCTCTACAAGCCCACATTGTCAGATCATATATGTAGTTATAAATAATTAAAAGAAATTATAAATATTACATTTAATCAAAAGAAATATTTAGTGTTATTATTACTAAAAATACAAGATTTAGAAGTTCAATTAAAAGAAAAACATCATTAACCTTAGTTTTAAAAATAAATCAGGTTAGCTCTAAGATGAATTCATCAGACAATGATCTACTCTAAGTAAAGCGAACAAATTCAGGGGTGCTTGTCTCATGACACAACATTAAATTTTGCAATAAAAGTATAATGACACTTCAATACCTCACAAACTTCGACTCCAAGAACTGAATATTTATTCCTGTCTAACTGAATCGAGAATGTATTTTATTTTCGATAAGCCAAATTTTATTTTATGACCATTGTTAAATGTTTCTTGCTAATGCAACTCGATTAGTCGAAGTCACTTTTTTCTCCAAATAATATGAACAAAAGGATAAAACCCATGCAGGAACAGCAAGATTATTTTTCCCTTTATTGGAATGCCAAGGTGCAAGTTTTCCTCTCTCTTAGAAGTTGATTATAAAAAATAAGCGTTTTTCACCCAGCCCTAATGATTATGATGTTATTTGTGTGAAAACATTGAAGTTGTGCAAGGTAAATTTCCGGATTTGTATTAAGTAATTTAGTCCTAGAAAAATGGTTCTAAAACTAAATTAGAACCCAGAGAAGTGTCGTTATTCATTTAACTTTTTTTTTGCACCACTTTCTAATGAGTTGTTTTAGTCTTGCTTTCAGAGATGATTGGTTTTCACCGTATATATATACAGTAAACTCCAGGTTATCCACACAGGCACGGTAATCGCAGATAAGCAAATACTGCTGATCAGGGCTGGATTTACGTACAAGCCAAGTAAGCTGCAGCTTAATGACCCGCTTCGTTGGGGCATTGGTACTCCCAAAAAATTGCATGATTCATCCCTTAAAAAAACAAAATGGATTACATTTCAAGTGAGTGTTGAAAATTTGAATATATTGTAGTTATGAACTTCGACTTGATAAATAAAATTCTTAAGAAATGCTGGGGGGGGGGGGGATGCCAAAATGTGACGAATTTATTTTCTTGAACAACCCGCGGATAGAATGTAAAATCATGGTGCTCCATTTCTATAACACGTTGATGTTCTGTGGTGAATTTACTGGTTTAAGGGCCTATCGTCATGTATTTTTCTGGGCCCCTTAGGGGTGAACAGAATAACGTAATTTTTTTTTTCAAGAACCTATTGGATTTGCATTCAAGGCCCGTGTTGGTGGGCCTCTCTTAATTGTGACATGATAAATCACTGCTTGAGGTAATTTTTCATGATCCACATCTTTCATATCTGGTTGTTTATTTAATTCAGAATTCAGTATTTTGGAAGTTATTTTGTTATTGCTTTCGTCTATCTTGTTTCCTGTTTAAGACAGCGGAAAAAATAGAAAACTACTTCTATTCTTTTTCGTTTCCTTCAATACTTGTAACTGAAAAAAAAAAGTGCAGATTTTTCATACATTTTTTTTTTTTTAAACTTAAAGCAGATGTTTTTTGCAAAGTTAAAACAAGTCTATAAAGGTATACAATCAAGCATTAAAATCTCTGATAGTGGAAAGTGTAAATGAAGTGTTTCAAATAGTTTTAATTGTTGTAGTCTTTCAAAATAATTAAACTCCATGAAAAATAATTTAATTTTATTTATCAAGTGTATAACTATGAGCTGCCGTAATGGCCAGGATGTCAACTCTCGCATTACCTACTTTCTAGATTTCTACTAAATTTGCTTTACAGCATTTAGCGTTACGTTTGTTGGTATGTTGGGAGAATTAAAAGAAAAAAAAAACTCATTGCAGGAAAAACCTAAGAAAACCAAGTTTTTTAAATCCAAAACTTCTGACAATTTGGAATGCTTGTGAATTAAAGGCCTAAAACTAGATTTGAGAAAGGATTGGTATCTGTATATATAAACTTGCTTTGTACTTCTTTATACTGAACATACTTAAAACGAAATTCCGGCTACCCCATAGCCTACATGGATGACATAATAGATACTCAAGCTCTAACAGAGATTGAATTGCTTTATTATTAACTTAAGACTTCTAGATCACGAATTAGGGCCGTGGTAGCTCGATCGGTAAGGGGTCGGACTCGTGTTCGGAGGGACCCGGGTTCGAACCCAGCCGATTAAAGATCCACCGTCTTGATTAATGGTGGCTGGGGGACGTTAAAAATGTCGTGGTCACAAAGTCCTCCAAGTGAAACGATACCTCTGGGGGTGCTGGGCCAAGGGGTTTGCTCGACCCTTGGTCTGGTTCAAAAAGAACAGAGCGCTCTTCAGGGTCCTATCCCGGTTAAACCACGAGTTGTGGTAGGTACGGGGGACCCTGGAGTGTGTGAAGTGAAGTGAAGATCACGAATTAGAACAAGAGTTTAAAAAGACCATCCCTTAAATCCGAACAGGGCACAGTCCTGATTGCTTTGGATTTTTGAGGTTCTAATTCATAATGAAAGCTGATGTGAACAAGTGACGATGCATTCTTTTCTGATCCTTCGTAATTCCGCTCAGTCGATTAATTTCAACAATTAAACGAAGCAAAAGCAATGTTTTTATTTTGATTGATTTAAATTTGCAGAAGTGTATGAAACAATAAAAAAAAATAGTTTGACTGTTTTGTTCCTCATTAATTTTTTGTATCAATTTGCTCTTAATGCTTTGGACTCATATTTCTGTATAGAAATGTCTGTATATTTTCAAAATATTTCATTGCGGAGAAACCTCTGAATCCCCTCCCTAAAATTAGAGACATTTACTCCATTTACTAGGGGTCCTTGCATCCCTCTCCTGATACCCTTGATGCTTTCAAGCTGGTAAAAAAAAAACAGCAGGAGCATTGAAAAAACGACAAATACAAAGCAGATGTCTATACATCTGTAAAAAATACACACACGCATAGTAGGGGGAGGATAACTGAAATAACTTAAAAATATGAGACAGAATACCTTTATTTTATTGCCCATACCTAAGCCTCTTTTAGGTCTAAATCCGGCCCTACAGCGGATAACCAAAAATAGGTAAAGCACGATCTTAGTGCATGCATTAGATTTAAAACAAGTCTATAACATAACACATACATTTAAACTACAGCTAAAAATGATAAAATTAATTATAAAAATATCATCAAAAGCTAAAAACAACCAATAATGCATTCGGTTTTGTCTGCATTTAGTAAATCATAGCTATAAAAAACAGGAAAACAAAAGTGTGCAAGACCTGGGGATAATTGACAGTTTACCGCATTTTACTTCGGTGCTTCTTGAATATCTCAAAGATGTTTCTGGGAGTACTAAACACTGCAAAATTTACAATTTTTTCAAGTGGGGACAAATCTGGAAACAGTCGTCCCAACCCACTTTCCTCAAAGTTTTTTTTGTCGAGTTTCAGCCAAAAAATGCAGAAATAACATCAATTTCCGATCACTCAAAACGTTGCTCACTCAAAACGTAAAGGCACTGGATTGGGACCCCTCTAGATCCAGTTCTGCTTTTTGCTTAAGCATTCTTTCTGATAATAAGTATAAAAATGTGAGCAAAATAAAGCAGCAAAATATAAAATGTCTGAAAATATTCAGTGCTAGGGGAGAAATCTGAAAGCTGGCTCCCCATAAGGGGCCCTCTCTCCTTTCTGCGAAATAAAAAGTCATCCTTGACCTCCCAAAAGGATAAGGAAAAAAATCTGAGGGGGTGAGGGTATGATTAAATTTTGGAGAGTAAATAAGGGTAGTTTTAATCATTTCCTATGGTTAGAAAAGGAATATTTCTAAGTTTCGGAGTTGGATATATCTCTAAATCTACCTTCTTGAATATGCTACTGCTTGTACTTTTGAAACATTAAATTTTACTGTGGCACAAAGGTTGAGTGAATTTCATTTTTAATATTAAAACATTAAAAAAGTTTTTTTTTTTTTTTTTTTTTTTTTTTTTTGTGGTAGGTGTGGTAATTTGATGACACTACAAATTACCGCCCTCCCCCCTGAATGGGAATTGAAAATATTTCCCAATTTGAAAGTTTTGTCCTACTTCCTCCACACCTTTCTGATCTGTTATATGTCAAGTAAGATGAATAATGACAAATGACAACAATAATTCTGAACCAAAAAATACAAGTCTATCACATGAAGCGGGTCAGAAGAAATGAATAATTTGAAATTTCTAATTGCGTTTCAAACATCAAATTGTTTTTTGTATAAATATGGAATAGATAAACACCAGGCAGTTTTCTTATCAAATAGGAGGAAAATCGAGATATGGGGAAACTAAGTTTCGAAGGAATATAAAATCTCAAAATTTTCAGTTGCAAATGCGAAGATTGAATAACCAGTGAGTTAAAAATCTTACAAAATCACATTCATTTTAAATTTTAGTAAAAGATTTAAAGGAATTAAAAATGGGGTTGACAAGTAAAATAACAGAAATAAAATCAATTCATATAAAAAACATATTCTTTCTGTTCACGTTTGAATCAAGTAACTGGGAATAAAATCATAATTACCCTGAATTAATCATTGTCACACCAAATAAATATCAAATTTCTGTGTATTACGAACTGTACTGTATGAGATGCAAATGATTACTTCACAAGCATCTAAATCACCACGGCGTCACGGTGATAACAGCAACAAAGTTTCAAAGATGTGTCCAATCAGGTGCTAGGGTCAACCAGGCCCAAGTTAGCCAGATGAAAAGTTTCAAAAGTTTCGAAAATAACCAAAACACAACACGAAGTAAGGCAAATATAGCCAATCCTAACTACCTGGTTCAATTCCAGCACATGCGCCAGATCAGAACTTTTTCGGTAACCCTGTATTTGTCCCTTCGGTTGTCCCCCTCTGTGTGGCGTTTTGCACTTGCGAAAGAAATGACAGATAATTGCCAATGTGAGATTAACGCCAACCCTTTTCATATCTTTCGAATTTTGCCCTTCCACTGCAAGTTATAGAGGGTTTTAAAAGTGGCTGCCATTAATAAATTTTGCCTCGCCACTGAAAAACATCGCCTTAACTGGTGATATTTTGCCATTCTGTCTGGGTAGACGGTTCAGAGACACAGAAACTGGAAGTATTTTTTCTCTTGAAATAATTTGTATCAATGGAGAGACTCATCGTGGATATGAATAGGGGTTTACTCTACGTGTTCATATAGGACTCTAGGGTTTACTGTGTCGCTGTCTTTGGAGCTCTTAAAAGAGAGAAAAAATAATGCTGAAATAAACATTTTTTGATAAAAGTCTCTCTGACGTTGCTTATTTCCCAACTATACAATGTCCAAGAGCTATTTGTATATAATATTTTATCTGCGTTAAAGAACTATCCACTGCATACCTCACAGCTATCCAAAACCTAGCCTATCCAAGAGACGTGTCGAGATATCATTATAAGTTGCTTGGATTGCAGACGTTGCAACCTTTCTACCACGGATCTTTATTCGGATATGCTACGGATAACCACTGGATAAGACTGAAATTTTCCTAGATATCCATTAGATAGCTACTGAATGTGATTTGGAGATATGTGGCTGTTTGGGTTACGCCCTCGCTCTCTCTCTTTTTTGCTTTTTACTGTAGGTACTCTTTGAGCATCACAGATAAGAAAAACTATTTGTAATAAATATTTATTTTAAATTATAAATTAGTATAGTATTTTTTCAGTTACATAGAGGTAAAATGGTATATAACTATGTTTTGCGGAAAAACTGTATGTGATGGATGAAAATGAAGGTTGTTTTCGAATTCAGCATTAAGAAAAACATAAAGAACCTCAAACTATCCCTTGCAGTTTTTTGGATGCAGACCCGTTCGTAATGAAGAGTAGAGACTCATTTTCCGTTCATCTCATTGAAACGCCGCACCTTATAAAATGAAATTTGTTTTCATGTACGTGGAATTCTTTCATTAGTCTCATTAGTCTTTAAAACCATAAATTTTCCCACTGTATGCGCATGCGCTTTGGCGAGCTAGAGAGCGATAAATGTAGGAAATGCTTTACAAAATGCTTCAACCGCACTGAGGGTACCATAAACCATAGCAAACGAAAATTCTCCGGCATCCATGCAATGTTTTAGCACATGCAATGTTTTGGCTTGAAAACTCTTACATACTATTTTGTTTTTGAAGAGGTCTTTTAGCATATTTTACTTAGATTTAGGAATGATTTATTTAATGTGAAACATTATCTTTATGCTCTTCAGAAAATAGGTGAAAAGTCATTCTCATTTTATTTATCCCTTTTCTCTGCATTGTTCAACCCATCATAAGTCTGTACACATGTTCATAATTTGTATAAAGTGCAGTGGTTTTTAGTTAAAAGTAGATTCTGTGAGCGTGAAAACACAGCTGACAGCTGAAGGTTAATATAAAATACTTGGTTTGGCGAGAATTGGATTGCCAAGCTCATTCCGAACGCATGCTCATAACGGTGGGTACATTTAACAATTTAGACGCTATTTTATTCTGTCTGTGTAAATAAAAATTAGCTTTCTTGTGCTGGCGAGTTGGTGAGTGTGCACATAATGTCGCTAAAAGACAAAATAGAAGGAAATGAGATTGATTTAAGTTTGAATCAATTGACTGAAGTACCTGTGCGGGAACTAGTAAGTCATGTTTTTCTCCTGTCTGAAGAAATTTAAATTTGTTCATAATCTTTTGTACTAGATACATTTACTGATATTACTCTCATCAGAAAGAAATTTACTGTTACTTGGAAAGTCTGGCTTCTTTTAAAATTATTTATCCTTTGCTTTTTTTGTTGGTTACAGGCTGCAGCATCAAAAGCGACTTTTCTGGATCTTTCATGTAATCTCCTGCAAACGCTACCGGTAAGTAAAACGCATATTATTGCACATTTATGTTCTGAAATGTTAATATGATTTCACACTCAATAGAAAGAATAGAACTTTAACTGTGATTTCTGAAACATAACTTTTAAGCTTGCTTCTAAATAGCTTATTTTAAATTTCTTTTTTTTTTTTCTCTCCATGATTTAAAGAAAGATAGGCACCCTACTCTGCTTTTCGAAGTCTAGAAAATTAAGTCTTGTCTACTTCTATTTTGCCAGTGATTTAATACAAAGGGATTATGCAAAAAACCTAAGATAATAGATTTTTGAACATGTTGCGTCAAACAATTTAAAAATTAAACATCATCAAGGAAGTACAGATAGCATGAAATCGTCAGTTTCTAGCACATTACAGTTGAAAGCAAAAGTAATGAGATAAAAATTTAAAAATGACATTTGTAAGTTTAATTATTTTTATTTTTCAAGATGATAACTAAAACTTAACCAAAAGAAAAAGTTAACTGCACATTTAGTGTTATCTTTGATAGTTTCCATTGCAATAAATGCATAATGGAAGTTAGTTCTTTATTTTTTGCATTCAGCATCTAGAATGACTTTTATATGAATGTTTCATTGTTTACATCTCTATCTCACGAAAATTTTTAGCAACTGCTGATTTCACAATGGTGGATTTGAGGGATTTTAAATGATTTCTGATTAATTTCTTTATTTAGGTTTCTATTTTGAATATATTTCTGTTATTATATGAATATTATCTTTGAGAGGAAAAAAGTAAAATTATTTTAAATATATACTTTATTATGTTTTATCACAATATGTAAATATAATTAGTTTTTCATCTTAGCAATAGGGAGACATAAAGAATTTGTTGTGAGGTATGGTATTCCCACCTGATGTATATGTATCAAAGTAAAAGGATTTGTGATTGGAGAATTCTGGATAATATTATTTGCCATATGGTGAAGTACCATTTTTGGCATGTTTATGCTTTAGCAACTCTACTAACATAGCTATTAAGTAGATTTGTTTGTACTTATTCATTTTGCCGTCACAAGCGAGAAACTTGCCAAGACGCAGGGGTCTGACCAGATGAAATTCGGGTCCATAAACAGACCCTTCATAAAAATGCAATCAAGCAAAACGGACCCTTCACAAAAATACGATCAAGCAAAACAGACGGACCCTTCACAAAAATACGATCAAGCAAAACGGACCCTTCACAAAAATACGATCAAGCAAAACGGACCTTTCACAAAATGCTGATCAAACAAAGCGGACATTTCACACATTGTTCATTCAAGAAGCAAATCTGAAATCAAAATAACGCTTAGCATGTTTCTGTGTAAAAGCCCATAACTTTTGGGCCTTTTCTAAAGTTAAAGAAGCGAATCGCTTATCCGACAATTTTGCGGCGGAGAAAAAAGTCGAATACTTTTTCAAGCCATAAATCTTTAATGTAAAATGTAGCACTTTTTGTTTGTTTCTAAAAAAAAAAATTAATAACTTAAAAAAGGTAGTTGTTTTGTTTTACTAGTTCTGCTTGCTTGTTTTATCATATGCAAATCAAAATGGCTTGCTGCAATGTTGTTGTTATAGATTTCTCTTGAAATGCAGAATAAGGATTTTTCTCCCTACTCTTGACTTAAACAAAAATGAAATAATAATTATAGCAATTATCTGCAAAATGAACTTAGAACTGTAAACAGATAGCTAGGGTTAGAGAAAAAATGAGATTACTTCTGGTAGTGATCAGATATTTTAAATTATCGGGACAATTTGACCTTATTTTGGCAGAAAATTATCTGGATTTTTTTTATACTTACAAGGGTTGTGTTTTGGCTATATTCAAGAAAGAAATGTATTTTTTCGTCTGTTAATATTGGAAGCTCGGTATTGTCTGTTTTGCTACAGTAAATTATTAATTTACCGTTTTTATACTTCTGGTGCTTTCATTTTGAAAAATGTGATCTCTGCATCCGATATGAAAATCGAATTTTAGTTATTTTTCAAGCTAATTACTCTTTATTAGGAGGCAAAAAAATAAAAATTTATTTTATTTTTTGTTTAAATCACTTTTAAATTTTTTAAAGCAAAATGAACTGATCTTTTTTGAGTCTAAATGTTAAATGCTGAATTCATTGTTTCATTTTATTTTTGCATTAATTGTGTAAACAGACGTTAATAATATCTTTATCACAGACCTTTAAAATGAAAGTGTAAAAAAAAAATTACCAAAATAAATTCTTTTATATTCCATTCTTATGCTTTTGATGCTATCACTTTGAAAACTGCCATCTCTTTGTATCCAGTACAGGAATCGGATTTTTCGCATTTTTGATGTTTAATACGCTTTTTTAAGAGGAAAATAAATGAAATGTGTTTTATTTTTTATTAAATTCAAAATTTTTCTTCTTTGCATTTTTTTTTTTTTTTTTTTTTTTCAAAATTCTTTGATTTTCACAAAATTTAGTTTTTCACAAAAAACAGACCATGTGAAAAATCCTGGACAGACCCCCTGCTGATACAACTAGGGGTAACTTTTTACTTTAAAATTTTCAGATGAAACATTTATTAAATTTTCATACACTAGGTGGCCAAAAGTATCCTGACACTTTCAAAAATTCACATTTTTACGTATAGCTCGAGAAATAAGAGATCAATTGTTCCTTAACTTTAGCCATACAAAATATAGGCTTCAGCGAACATTTCCTAGTTGAAATTAAATTACCCTTGCATTTGGGGGATGACAAGAAAGGGGGTTGAAAGAAAAACCGCATTTTGACCATAACTCTTCGAACATAGCTCGAAATAAGCTAAAAATTTCAGTAATTATTTAACATACTATGTATAATTACTGTACAAATTTTTATGAACGTACCACTCTTACTTCCGAAGATATGAAACATTTTTTTAAAAACAGCAATTTTATTTGAAGGGTTTTCCCTTAGAACACGCAGAGTTTTTGATCAAATCTTATCAAAACTTCAGGAAAGATGCCAAAATACAACAGAAAGAACATACTAAAACGGTAAATAAAACTATTAAAAATACAATGAGATATGAACGTTAAAAGGAAATAATTTTTCACTGTGCATGCGCGAATGACAGAAATTTATAACTACAAAAATATTGTAGCTTGGTTTTTACTGCACCTTATAAAAAAAGTTCCAGTTGAATATCGTAAAAATTGAAAAAGATATCAGCGATCTAGTGAGCTGTAATTCATTCATTCGCAGACAATACATAAATGGCGAGGGGTTGTCCACAAATAGTGTGGTGACAATCGAGCATTTTTTTTTTCAATGTTGAATTGTATACAGTTTGAAAATTTATATTCTGTATAGAAGTCACATTTTGCCTTTTCGGCCAAAAAGACCTTTTACGTTGGTGGCCAAAAGTTATCCGACACCCCTGAAACGTTGGTTTTGAACGATGACGAAATAAACTTTAATTTAAAAATAAGCTCTTTGTGGACAGACCCTCACTGTTTATGTATTGTCTGCGAATGAATGAAATTCAGCTCACTAGATCGCTGATATCTTTTTCAATTTTCATGATATTCAACTGAAACTTTTTTTATAAGATGCAGTATAAATCAGGGTACAATATTTTTGTAGTTATAAATTTCTGTCGTTCGCGCATGCGCCGTGAAAAATTATTTCCTTATAACGTTCATATCTCATCGTATTTTTAATATTTTTATTTACCGTTTTAGTATGTTCTTTCTGTTGTATTTTGTCATCTTTCCTGAAGTTTTCATAAGGTTTGATCAAAAACTCTGCGTGTTCTGAGCGAAAACCCTTCAAATAAAATTGCCGTTTTTTAAGAAATGTTTCATATCTTCGGAAGTAAGAGTGGTACGTTCATAAAAATTTGTACAGTAATTATACATGGTATGCTAATTAAATACTGAAATTTATAGCTTATTTTGAGCTATTTTCGAAGAGTTATGGTCAAAATGCGGTTTTTCTTTCAACCCCCTTTCTTGTCATCCCCCAAATGCAAGGGTAATTTAATTTCAACTGGGAAATGTTCGCTGAAGCCTGTATTTTGTATGGCTAAAGTTAAGGAACAATTGATCTCTTATTTCTCGAGTTATATGTAAAAATGTGAATTTTTGAAAGTGTCCGGATACTTTTGGCCACCTAGTGTATGTAAGGTAAAAGGTCTAATTATTGCACACTTAAGGTAATATGCTACCAAAAGGTACACCTTTTTTGTAGAAAAGTATGAAATTTGTCTGAAGTAGCTGTGATATTATGAGGCTAGATATCTATGTCGTAAAATTTTGATTTTGTAAGTGTCGAGCATTTTAACCACTTAAATAAAAATAGCTGAGCAATAACATTTTTCAGTTTCTAAAAATATGTTCATAATACCGTCCGCCGAGTGTTCCTAATGTGGCCTACATAAAAACTTATTGAAAAGCAGAGAAATTCGAACAAATATTTATTTTTGTATGCATTTCCATAGTATTTTTAAAACACGTAGTAGTATAACTAGCTACAGTTTTAGAAAATACAAGACTCTTGTCTATTTCACATTCTATGGTCATTTTTTGTGAAACCAAAGAAAACATTTCTTACACTTCAACTTAGTTTCACCATATTTGTCACATGAATAAAACTCTTCACAAATGCCGTCTTGTGCATCATCATCGTTATTTCTACTGTAGCTCTCACCAGCTCATTGTCAGGTACCATATGTACTCGCGTATAAGTAGAGAAATTTAGTCTAAAAAATGAAGTTGCAGGGGTCTGGCCAGAGGAAATTCGGGTCCTTTAACGGACCCTTCACAAAAATACGATCAAGCAAAACAGACGGACCCTTCACAAAAATACGATCAAGCAAAACGGATCCTTCACAAAATGCTGATCAAACAAAATGGACATTTCACACATTATTCATTCATAAAGCAAATCTGAAATAAAAATGACGCATTGCATATTTCTGTGTGCCTATAACTTTTGGGCCTTTCTGAAGTTAAAGAAGGGAATCGTTTATCCGCCAATTTTGCGAAAAAAAAAAAAGTCTGCACTTCCTGCCAGCGATACTGGGGCAAGCAATAAATCTTTAATGTAAAATGCATACATGTGATTCTTCAGCCAATTGGCTGAAATCAGCCAATTTGATTGTCAAAACATAGTTCCGTCCTTCTACCGATCTGCCTTAAAAAATTTCCCATTCACTCTAAAATTTTCAATCCGTTTGAAATTTCCATGATTTCTTGACGAATGTACGGCTACAGCAATCTACCCAGCTTTAAAAGAAAGCATTCTTCGCTTGCTTGGTTTTGGTAAAAAATTTCAATTTGAAAAAAATAAATAAAATAAAACAGAGTTAGAGAAACCGAATAAAGTTAAAAATAAAAATTATAATAGAACTTTTGCCCCGTCGAACCAACCAGTCACAACATGCCAAATATTTTCAGCCAAATTGTTTTGAAAGTAATCACATGTATGAAAATGTAGTACTTTTTGTTGGTTTCTTTTAAAGAAATTAACTACTTAAAAAAGGTAGTTGTTTTGCTTTAATAGTTCTACTTGTTTGTTTTATCATATGCAAATCAAAATGGCTTGCTGCGATGTTGCTGTTATAGATTTCTCTGGAAATGCAGAATAAGGATTTTTCTCCCTGCTCTTAAACAAAAATTAAATAATAATAATAGCAATCATGGGCGAAAAGAAATTAGAACTGCAAATAGATAGCTAGGGTTGGGGAGAAAAAAATGGGATTGCTTCTGGTAGAATTATCAGCTATTTAAAATTATAGCTATCTGACATCTTTGGTTCAACATTTTGAACTAATTTTGGCAGAAAATTATCTGGATTTTTTTTTTTAATGCTTACACAAGGGTGGAGTTTTGGTTATATTTCCTTAATATTATTATTTGGTTATATATTATTGGTGGTATTACATTACAGGAATTAATTTATTTTGTCGCCTGTTAATGTTGGAACTTCAGCGTTGTCTGTTTTGCTACGTCTCCCTTCTACCGAATTTTCGGCGAATATGTCGGTAATTAATGAGATTCATCATGGAAACCTGATGAAATGCAATTCTGAAATTTTTGACTTTAATAAATTGTTTATTAACCGTTTTTATACTTCTGATGCTTTCATTTTGAAAAATACGATCTCTGCATTGGATATGAAAATCGAATTTTACCTATTTTTCAAGCTGATTACTCTTCATTAGGAGGCAAATAAGTGAAAATTCGCTTTATTTTTTGTTCAGATCATTATTTTAATTTTTTTAAAGCAAAATGAACTGTTCTTTTATGAGTCTAAATGTTAAACGCTGAATGGATCGTTTCATTTTATTTTTGCATTAATTGTGTTAACAGACATTAATATGTTTACCATAGACCTTTGAAATGGAATTGTAAAGAAAAAATTGCCGAAAGAAATTCGTTTATGTTCCGTTTTCATGATTTTGATGCCATCACTTTGAAAACTGCAATCTCTTTGCATCCGCTACAGGAATCGGATTTTTCGCATTTTTGATATTTAATACGCTTTTTTAAGAGGAAAAAAATTAAATTTATTTTTATTTTTTATGAAATTCAAAAAAAAAACATTTTTGCAATTTTTTTCTTCAAAATTGCTTGATTTTCACAAAATTATTTTATTTTTCACAAAATTATTTAGTTTTTCACAAAAAACGGACCCTGTGAAAAATCCTGGACAGACCCCTGAGTTGAGAGTTAGGGGGTCAACTTATACGCAGGGCAGAATTTCCGAAAATTTTTCTCGAACAACTTTTGGAAAAAAACCATTCAAAAATGAGAAGATTTTTCCAATTTAATCTAATGATTTTAAACAGACGCTAAAGAAGTAAATACTCATACATTCTACTGTATTTTTGCATGGTTTGATTGTGAAATAAAGAATAAATAATTACAATAAACGACAGACGACTTCGCGAAAAGCTCGGGAATGCCGTATTCGCTAATTTTCCGATTGTTGGTGTTTATCTTTTTGAAACAGAATGTAATACGGCTACATCGCAAAATTTTACTGATAATAATGCAAAATAAAAGCAACATATAGCAAAATTTGTAACCGCAAAATTGAACCCTTACGAAAACCGCGATCGTAAACTCGAACAATTTACAAAAATTGCGATTGCAAATACGAACCCTTTTTGTGAAAAAGAATAACAATCGTACTATTTTCAACACAAGAATGTTCAGTACGTTTCATTTTCCTTTTTTTTTTCAAAAAGGTTTATATTCAAAAAATCGCGGGAAAACATTCCCGATCGTTTCAGAAAGTGCAGTCTCGACTTAGACGCGGGTATTCGATTTTTCTCGATTTTCCTTCAAAAAGTAGGGGGGTGACTTATGCACGAGATCGACCTATACGCGAGTATATACGGTAGTTCAATTCGGTTGAACTGTAGTTCATCCTGAAGTTCGATTGATCAGCTTGTGGCTTGTCAAAAAAAAAAAAAAAATTATTTTTCTTTTCCTTTTTAGAATGTATTTTTATAGAACTGGTGACAATAGCTGCTGATCTAATCCTAGAATTTGATGTAGAGGGTAATGAAAGAGTTGATATTGCTATAAGGGATTTTGCTGAGAAGTTTGCCGTCGTGCCTTTGTTCTGCCTTTCTGTGTCTTGCCTATGGGGCAGTTATTGGAACTCATTGGTATGTGATATTAGAAAAAAGAAAACATGGTGCCCTTTGCTGGCAAATTCACACTATAACCCAAACTCAATGCAGTTTATCCAATAGTCTATTATCCATGGTTTTACACAGCATTAGTGAAACAATAAAATATTATCAATTACTACTATGTATATTGAGAATAACAGGAGTATCTTAATACTCTTCTAAGTCACCTCACTAGAAAATTTTGAAAGATCCCATTCCATTGCAAAGTGACTGCTGTCTTCTTAGTTTTACAATTGGCTTCTATTACTGGTGAGTCGACTTTGTAGACTTCATCCGCTATGTTGCAGCACTCGTCATTAAGAAATTATAATGAACAATGTTAAGAATGTGGGCAATATTTGCGCCTCCTACTTTATAATGTGCATTGTTGCCAAAAAGGTTATCTGCTTGGTGAAATTTGCACTGGCAAAATGGATAAGTACTAATAAATGTTGTTGGAATGAACACTCAAGTTTTCATAATTTATTGAAAATTATCTTCTGAAGTAGAATTGATTGCGCTTAATTTTTATTAACAATTTAATCTTATTATTAAAATACTTTTTTATATTCAATGCATTTCCTTGAACTAAATTTTATTGGGTGCATGTTTTTGTTGTATTTTATTGGGTTGTTCCATAATTATTGGCCTCAATTGAAACATAAAGAAAAACATGCAAAAAAAAAAAAAAAAAATGAAAAATAAAGCAAGGTATTTTATTCAGCGAAGTATCCACCATGGGCAAAAATACACTATTCTCAATGAGTTTTTGAGTGCAAAAATGCCACTGTGGCAGAGTAGATATTGCATGTCTCGAAAAGATCCCAAATTCTATGAATCATAACTTCTTCATTCTGAAACTATTTTTCCCTTACAGCCTGTCCAATAGGGTGTTCCAAAAAAAAAAAACGAAAGTCACAATTTTTTGTCACATAACCTTTAATTTTTTTCCTTTTCCATTAAAGCAATTGTAACAAAAAAATTTTGTAATTTGAACAGCAGCAACCTGTGCCGACTTGCCCTCATTTACGAACTAGCACTTGTTCATGAGCCGAATCAAAACATTTTTTGGGGAAATTTGAATTTTCAAGGAAGTTCATAAAACGTTTTGCCCTGTAGTTCCACATGTACCACAAAAACATTTATCCAAGTTAAAAATATTTAGGTTCCCCACACAAGGCTTAAATCTTATAATAGTCTTAAAAAAATATTTTTTTTCTATAAATTTTTTAAAAAATGAATAAACAAATAGAATAATAGATAAATTTTACGAAATTATTAAGCTGAAAAATATAAACTATAAAGTAGATATTTAATTTTTTAATAGAAGTTTTTGCTCTTATGCAATATATGTCTACCATATAATACTTAAAAAACACAGATATTTTACAAGTTTAAGTTTAAATTTTTCATTTAAAATACATTGTTCTTTTAGTATTTATCTGTAAATGTTGATTTAAAAGTGTATTCTCTAATGAATTTGGAACTTAATATTGTCTTTTCATTTATTTGTATTTATATATAAATAAATGAATGGACAGTGGCGTAGGAACTTTGCAAAAACAGGGCGAGCCCGGTTCAGCGCCAGAGCTTAGTGCTTTTTTTTGGGGGGGGGGGGGCAAGACACATGTAGTCACAATTTACACTCAAGCTCAATTGTAAAGTCATAAATATTCAGATAGAAAAAATTTGTGAATAAAAGAAATGTAAAAACATTACTACTTTGCCAAAGACAAGTTTAAGTACACTTTTACGAAATTTATATGAGCTTAGTTTTAGATGCTTTGCTCAGAAATGGGAATTTTTCCGGGAAAAAAAGTTCAAGACTTCCGAAGTGGTTTCTTTTAAAAATGACTTTCCACAATTTTTGGGGACTTTAGAGGCTAGATTTTTTTTTTAAGGCCATCTTTGGTTTCATTAGGGGCATGAACTGGGATAGTAAAATCATCTTTGTCAAGTTTTCAATACTGTAACCTTAAAAGCGCATTTTTAGACGATTTTGAGAACAAGGGAGGTTTGGGAGTCTCCTCTTGAAATTCTTATAAAAGAATAAGGAATATCATAAACACGTAACTGAAACTCTTGATTTTAGAAAAAAAGTTTTTAAAAATGCACTTCTACCAGAATCGAAAATAATTATCTTGTCTTTATCTTCCTATCCAATGTACCTTGTAAAAGAGGTAACAATGTTTGAAATCTAGGTAATACTAATAAATACGGATTAAAAGTGGTGTTAAAGAAAAACATCACAAATTGTGCACGTTAAGCACTAAAAGTTAATTAGATACTGTTGATTTTTCATTGTCCAAACAATCGTCCCACATAATTTTTCTTTTATTCTTTGGTTCTTCACCAAAATGTACTACAAAAAGTTTTAATACGGGAATTTTTCCGGGGGAACTGAGGCGGCCTGAAATATTCCTGGGGGAGCCCGAGCTCCCCCGGTTCCTGCGCCCCTATGAATGGAAGACAAATCAATTTTAAAAGAAATACAGTCAAACCTGTCTATCTCGAATTTCAAGGGAAGGAAAAAAAATTCGAGATAAAGAGGTTTCGAGATATGGAGGTTTTGAGAAACTATTTGAAATTTGATGAAAATTTGAATTTTTTACTCAACATAATATATACAACAAATTAAAATTCTTTTGCATTAGTTTTTCTCAGTATTTATTTACAATTAATTAAGTAAATACTTTGTTACAAGTTAAAGGAACAACTATGATTGAAATGGAATTTTAAGCATACCTTTCTTAAGTAAAATAGTCTTTCATTGTTTTTTGGTGCCTGATTTTCTTTGATTCAACTATCCTCTTAAGGTTAGCAATTGCTGAAAATCCATCTTGGCCAACATGTTCTTGGTATTCGAGGAAAGTTGTCAATGTCTCAAGAGCTTTTTCTGCTTCTTTTGCAGTCACTTTAGGTGCATCTTCCTGGATCTCCTCTTCTTCTTCTGAATCAGCTCTTAAATTCTCCACGATTTCAGCATCGGTTAAGGCTCCAGATGTGGCCAGAGAATCATCAACGTCTAGAAATTCTTCAAAAGTAATGTCAACGTTCATCCGATCCTTAATGATTTTCCAGTCTTGGGCACTTACGGCATTTTCTTCGGTCATTGTGTCGACAGTTGCTTGCTTTTCTTCCTCTTCAACACAATCTGCATCATTTTCACCGCTTTCTTGCTCTTGGCATCTATGTTTGAAACCAGCTTTACTGAAGCAATTTTGAATTGTAGTCTCAGTGACATTTCTCCAGGCATAATCCACCATCCTCATAGCATCCAGTACGTTTATTTTTGGAAGAGTGTCCCCTTCATCAATAGCATCTAGAAGTTTGCGAACTAACTGCTTTCTATATCCAGCTTTGAAGCTACGAATTATGCCCTGATCTAGAGGCTGTAGCTTCGAAGTTGTGTTAGGTGGCAAAAACTTCACAGTGACATTTTTCAAAGTCGGGAGATCTGAATGCGCACTGCAGTTATCCACTAAAAGGAGAATTTTACGTTTTTTCAGCCGCATGGTCTTGTCGAGATTAATTAGCCAGTCACTGAATATTTTACCCGTCATCCATGCTTTTTTATTTGCTTTATAGGTAAAGAGAAAAGACTTGATTTTGGCGAAACACCTAGGTTTCTCGGAACGGCCGATCATCAGAGGAGGAAGTTTCTCTGAACCATCTTCATTCGCAGCCAAAAGTACCGTCACTCGAACTTTGCTTTGCTTTCCTCCTCTACATTCTTCGTTCTTAAATGCAGCCGTTTTATCCGGTAGGCATTGGAAAAAAAGTCCAGTTTCATCTGCATTGAAAACATTCATCGGCTCAAAATCCTTTACCACGGAAGGAATTTCTTTTATCCAGTCTGCACAAATATTTTCTGGTACAGAGGCACTTTCACCACAAAGTTTTCGGAAAACAATGTCGTGTCTATTTTTGAAACTTTCCAGCCATCCATTGCTGCCTTTGAATGCCTCGCCATAGCCAAGTTGTTTGGAAAAATCTTCCGCCTTACTTTGTAACATTAATCCACTTATTGGAACACCTTGGTCTCTGCATTGGGTGAACCATTTTAACATGCAATCGTCCACATCCGGAAAAGCACATGTTCGAATTTTTTTCGCAGTTTTATTTAGCTGAAAATTTTGCTCCACCGTCGTTCTGTTTTTAATTATCGTTGAAAGCGTACTAGCCGGAATACTAAACTTAGCAGCGATTTCATTTCTTTTCATTAATGGATTTCCGTCCAAAAATTCTAGAATTTTCATTTTTTCATCATTTGAAAGAATTTTTAACTTTCTTTTCACGCCTTTCTTCTCAGACATTATCAAAATTTTAAGCAAGAGAGCAACCACAGAACTGTAACCCAAAAACAGAGTGAAATGGCTGTTAATTTGTATGATCTTTAAGCATGAGCTTGAAAAGTTCACCCCACGTGTCAAATTTGTCACGTCCACCTCCCATCTCATTGTCCCACTCTGTGCCACCTGCTCTTCTTCCGAGAAAGCTCTCGAAATCACTGTCCTTTCGATAGTCTTCCAAGAAAACCTATTCCCGGAACGCATTCCTCCCATTTTTCCATTGCCCCCTCTGCCCTTGAGAACAATGTCACTGTTTCTGAGTGAAAAAAAAAAAGTTTTTGGTTGCTATTTTTCGGATTACTGGGCTTCGAATTCGAAAATCTGCATCGCTGAAATATCGAGATATAGAGGTTTTCGTTAACAAAAATTCGAGACAAACTTGGAAAATACATTGATTTTTGGCAGCAAATGCAGGGAGATTAAAAAATTTCGAGATAGACGAGTTTTCGAGATAAGCAGGTTCGAGATAGACAGGTTCGACTGTAAATTTTACCGCCTCGTGCTGGAGATCTAATTTTTTTTTTCAAACTTGAATGTATGTTTCTTTTTATGTCAAAATAATTGCAAAAATTGTTTAATGTGATTTAAAAATCAGCAAATTGTGCGGACTTTATCTGAAAGTGAACTAGCACTTGTGTACTGAGCTGAATAAAAAAAGAAATGGGGAGAAATTTGAAACTTCAAATTTCTACAACGTTGCTTTATAACTCCACATGTATCACAAGAACATTTATCGAAATTAAAAAAATATTTAGGTATCCAGTATGAGGCTAAACACTTCAAAAAAATTATTTTCTCTTTTTGTTTTTGTAAAAAGTTTGGATAAATTCAAAAGAAAAATCAACAAGTTCAAAAATTAATAGAATGAATAATGAAAGAATAAGAAATGAATAATATATTTAAATTGAAAAATTAAATTATAATTTACTATTCATTTTTTCAAAAATATAAGCAAAAAAATTAATTTTCTGAAAAAAATTATTAATTTTAGGCCTCGTGATAAGTACCTAAATATTTCTAATTTTGAATAAATGTTTTTGTAGTACATGTGGGACTATGGGGAAAATGTTTTAACAACTTAAAAATTTCGAATTTTCCTCCAAGAAGTTTTTATTAGCATAGTGAACAAGTGCTAGTTTGTACTTTCAGGCGCAAATCAGCAATAGATGCTGTGGTTCAAATTATATGAAAATTTGTTTTCAATTGTTTTGACTCAAAAGGAAAACAATAAGAGGGTATGTGACAAATTCCAACTTTCGTTTTTTTTTTTTTTTTTTTGAGACACCCAAGTGTCCAATTGGCAAAACATGTGACGATCAGATTTAACTCCAGAGAATAAGGTGAATGTACAAAAGCGAATACTACAATACCTGGATCTTTTACTGGACACGACCTCCAGGTTAAAGTTCAATCTTCAAATTACTGATACAAAGCTTGGTAAGCAATGTACAGACCATCCGTTGACTTATCCTGCTCAGAACGTATCCTTTATTGACGTTGGCCATTGTTGCAGGCACCTGATGTGGCTGAGACAAAATTTGCACAGAATCTCAAGGAGCACGTTCCGTTGCTCCTTGGCATCCTTAAATGTTTAGCAGTGAGCCGAATTTCTATTATATAGTATGCCGATTGTCCCACTTCATGCTATAGGGGTGTTAGTTGGTTCATCACCACTGCATTGGTTGGAATGGTCTTTCGAAGTTATCTATATCATTTGCAGCCTATAATTATAGAACAATCGAGTATAATGTAATGGATGTTAAGATTTATGCAGAAAACTAAATAAGAATGCTTTTAATTGTAGTTAACCCTTAACTTGTTAATATCATTTATCTAAATCAGGAGATTCACTTTTTAAAGGAAGCTGATAAACTTTTTTGCTGTGACACCAGAGCAAGCTTTTTCCATGTTAAATCCTCCTCCTCTACCTCCCCCCCCCCCCCCCCACCCTCACGGAAAACCAAAAAGTTTTGACAACCATAGTCTCGAATTTTAGCAATAGTATTTGGTATATGCCTTTCATAATTAAAAAAAGGATTCAAAATATTTTTGATGGCTCAAAATGGCTTATGTTTTATGCCAATGTTTTGAAACTGCTGTAAGAATGGGGGGCTTGGAGTGCTCTCTCGAAATTTTTTCAAAATTGATTTTTGTTTTTCGTGGTGATAAGGAGTCAAGAGCTCCTCTCGGAATATGTTTGATATTAAAGTTTTTGAAACCCAATTTTAGGCTATCTTTGAAGATGTTGGCTAAAATGCTGAGTTGAGGAATTTCTTTTCAAAAACTTTTAAAATTGAAATGTTAAAGATGCAGTTTCGGACTATCTTTAATATTATCGTTAGGGAAAAGTGAGATTCAGGAAATCTATCCTGGAATTCTTTCAAGCAGAAGTCCTAAAAGCATGTTTTCGGTTAACTTTGATGATGTTATAGGGAATGGTTTAGGGCTTAGAAAATGTCTGCAAAAAGTCTTTGATATTGAACTTTCAAAAATATATTCAGGTTAGATGTGATTTTAGAGAAGTTAAAGGAGGGGGATAGATATTAAATGCCTGAAATGCACTTTTAAGCTATGTTTGATAATGCCGTTCAAGGAAAGAAGAGGGTTCGGTACATCTCCTAAGAAATTCTCGAACACTAAAGCTTTCAAAATACAAAGTTAAGCTATGTTTCACAGTGATTAATTTAGAGGTTTCAGGATCTGTCACAATACGTCTTCGGGGGCCACTCAAAACAAAGCTGAGCAGAGCTGTGTAAAAGATTTTTATGTACCTTTTTAGAGCCCATTTGGGGCCCCTATTTTCTGGGTGCCCCTCTCAATTGCTACAGTTGTGACGTGGTAAATCCGTCACTAATTTTTTTTTCTTTTTTTGTAGAAGGAGTAGGGTCATCAGGAACTTTCCCAGGGAATAGCATTTTGAAGCCTCATTTGGCTATGTTAGATGCAGGAAAAAAGGGAAGGGTTCCTGTTATTTAAAGGAATTTTTTTTGAAATTGAAGTCTCAAAAACGCCATTTTTAATGACATTAGGAAGATGCTTAGGAGTCGAAGCTTTTCCATAAAAATATCCAAAATATAAGGCCTAAAAAAGTAATTTTATGCTCTCTTTGGTCTGATCTAAAAAGGTTATGCGCCCTTTTGGATCCACGATTGGGTTCACACTTTTTTTTTTTGGGGGGGGGGGGGAATGGGGAGGCTGTAATCAGTACTGTATTGGCTGTAATCAGTTATTATTGATCAAAAATTGTTCGAAAACTTTTCTTTCAGGATGAGTAATTTTTGTTTTCTTTTTCAGGGGGACTTTGCAACTTTAACTCACTTAGTTAAAATAGATCTAAGCAAAAATGTGCTTACTGAACTCCCATCTAATTTTGGCAGTTTATTTAACCTACAGACTTTAGATTTGTATGAAAATCAGTTAAGAACTCTTCCTGTAAGTTTTTGTAGGCTAAAAAATTTACGTTGGTTAGATTTAAAAAATAATCCTTTAGATACAAGATTGAAAGCAATTGCTGGTGATTGCATCGATGACAGGCAATGCCAAGCCTGTGCAAAAAAAGTAAGTTTTCTCTTTTCATAACAATGTGTTATTCATAAAAAGATTGAAACAAACATTTGACTGTCAAAAATAGTTTTAAATTTTGTGCATGATGTTATTTTGTGTTCACACCTAGCATAAAACCATAAATTCAAATTGATTAAATTAGTTGAACTTGTGCCCGCTGGACAAATTCAGGTGCGGTAATTTTTTAAAGGGAAGGAACAGTGGTATTTAACAAATATTTACCAAACATTGAAGATTGATTATTAAGTTAAAATATTTCTAGAAAATGAAATTTAAGCATTCTATATAACCTTCTATCATCTAAATTAAAGGTAAAAATCAAACATTTAATTTAGATGGTGAAACTTCCCCCTCCCCCCCTCCCCTACTAAGTCAATGAAAATCAATTCAAAGAAAAAAAAACAAGTGAATAAATAACAATAACATGAGTCTAAAAATAACACATTTCGTGTCTCTTTTTAAACATGGTCAGTAGGGTGGAGCGAAAAAATGAATTTTTGATTTTTGTAAACGGGTACCTTTTATTTACTGTGAATGAGGATAAGTAACAATTCTGTAAAATATTTCAATTTTACGACGTCATCTTTAGTCTGCGCATTTGGCCTAAAGTTTTGAAATTTTTGATTTTTTTTTAGATTTTTCAAATATTGCAAATGATAAAACTAGTGACAGGTGGTTTTTAAATGGAAGAAAAAGGTTTGAAATATACAAGGAATTTTTTAAAAATGTTTTAGATTATGATTTCAGTTTGTGCATTACGCTCAAAGTTTATCAAATTTCCCAACATTTCTGATATTTTCAACATTTTTTGACTCTGTATTTCCTCTCAATATCACTTGAAGAGTCTTCAAACCTGTTTTTATTCATTTTGTTATTACTTTGAACTCTGCAACTTTTTGCTAGCTCATTTGGAACTACTCAGGACTCACCACGAGGAGGTGATCGCACTTTTAGTCCTACACGTGAACCCTTTCTTCCAACCAACGCGAGCATGTATTTACATTTCTTAGATACGTCTTTAACAGGTTCCTTTGTGTCGTATATTGATCAAATATTTCTGTCAGATATCCTCGTTTTTACTAAACTTTTTCTTTTCCTGTGATTACATACCAATTTTGAAGAGCTCGTTTCCTTTTGGACAGCTCTTTCAACTGATTGAGTCTTGAATGGAAGTTTAACCCTAGCGTCAATAACTGGGTACCCAAGTACCCATTTGCTACTTTGATCTCAATTTTTACCATTTCTAACTAAACCTTGGTCAAATGGCTCTTATTCCTCGTTATTTACATGAATCTGAAACAAACAAAGTTCTAACCGTGTTTCGAAAAAAATACTTTGGCTCTTTTTTTCAGCATTAAAAATTCTTATACCGTTATTTAATAACCAGGTTCCCGGGTACCCATTATTTTTTTTCGTGTTCCTGCTACAAGTTAATGATTATTATTTGTAAAATGTACTCAAATATTATAATTATTACTATTATTCATTTTTGTTATACTTATTACTGTTTTATTGTTTATTTGTTGCTTTTTTTTAATTGTTAGTCGAAAAATATAATTTTTGAAAAAATTCTTAGGAATACAAATTGTATTTTTTATTATTATGGGTAGTAGCCAGACAATGAAAATTAAAAAAATCATTTTATCACGTAATTGACATTGGCAAATTGAGACCGAATGCTGATCACAAACTGGGTTGGCACACTTTATGCACAATTTTCTTGTTTTTCTCCGAAGCTTTTTGGGAGCAGAAGCACAAAGTTGGCAAGCACCACCGACTTTCTTTCGTCCACTTGAATTACGTCCCACTATTGTAGTACTGGAGCTTGAAAGTATCCCATGTACTGTGCTGAAGTATTTCAAGAAGATTTCTACAGCCACATTTTGTAGAAAATTGCCGCACGGCTTGAGATTTCATTGAGCTAAACCTGAATTCTGAATAAACCTGAAGACACAATTCTTCGCCTAGTTGAAACAAAAATAACGACGGTCTTTTTTTTTTACGACTCTGCAAGTCAAAATTTGCCTTATAAATGATGTAGGCAGCTAAAGCTGAAATGTCCACAATGTTGAAGAAAAAATATAGAGGCCATCGCTTTGTTTGCCTCTGAGACGTATATTTCCTAAGCATCTGGTCCATTGTGTTGACGCCAGATTTCGTTTTGCAATAAAATGAAATCATTTCTGCCTTTCTATGAGCCCCAGAGATGCTTTTGTCATGATGTAGTGCTAACAGCAATATCAGTTTTTTTTTCTTCTTGGGTACATAAGAACATATGCTTACATTACTATTGAACTTGAACAAGGAACTTTGGGTTGCTCGTGATGTAGGCCATAACATATTAGGTGGAATGTATAGTTTGTTTCTCTTTAGAGTACCTACGATTGCACCCCATGAGACGGGTATATCAAGATCTCTTCCATTTAAGTAAAAGGAGTGGCGAAAAAGAGCTGGTTTCTGCGCTACGCGCTTGAAATTTGATGTGGGTACCTGGGTACCCGGTTATTGAGATTAAGGTGAGAATTCGGTTATTGGCGCTAGGGTTAAAAAGAATGCATTCAGAAATCATATTTAAATTCTCAGCTTCCAGTAATCTTTGTAAATATTGTGTTGTTAAATTATGTGTAAAAGGTGGCCTTTGTAATTTCCACACCATGACAAGAAATCATATCAATGTATTCTGACTTTTTATTTATGTATGAGCGATTCCATACCAAATCACCGAGAAAAAAAAAAGTTGGTCGCACGACCGACTCGGATTTTTTTTTAATTTGGTACACAGATTGATGGTATAGAGGTATGAAAAAGCCCAAAAGGAAAGTTACCTGCACCACTTATTTTCTGAGATACATGCCCTCAAAGTTTGTCCGCCACGTCAAAATACTAAAAAAGTGATGTTATTTAATCATTTTTTATAAAAAATCGTACTCATGCAAAATAAAAGTGTTAGATATCTATGGAAACTAGTTACTCCAGGCATTCTGAAAAAAAATACTAGAACGTTCATAATGAAAATTGCCAAGGTACAGGGCTCTTTGAAGTTGTCACCACAAAAACTTGATTTTGCAGATTTTGCTAAAATTCAGGCATTTATTACAAAAAAAGGCAAACAAAACCAAAGGTTTTCTCACTTTCTGGTAGTGTACAGGTCCTCCCTGTAAATTGCTACGCAATAAATTTTTTGGGTTTCTCACTCCTTCTTGGAAATATTTTAGCTTAAAGATAAGCCGTAAGGCAAAAAATGCGTTTTTGGCCATCTTGGCAGCCATTTTTCTCATAAAGGGGGAGCAGTAGAAACTTTAATTTTTTTTTTAAACAAGCCACTGATATGTTAGCTATTCACAGGAAAAGAGTTTACTTTTGGTTATTTCCTCCATTAAGAGATATCCTGCTGACAGTATATGCATGTTTTTCACGACGACCATATGCTTTTGTTCCCCCTCTTATGGACTTAAATTTAATTAAACCAAAAAATAATGATATATTTATTATTAGCTGTATTATCTACCCAATATTTCATGAAATTTAATTTATTAAATCATTGAACAATAAATTAGATAATTGATGAAAACAAGAAAAAGTATTTCTCTGATGCCTGAGCATTATGCATTCATAATTATAAAGCACTAAATACTTTCTTGAGAAATTAATTAACATAAATGAGCTCTAAATATTTATATTATAAGCAATACCCAATCTTATGATTGGGATACTCCTGTTTTTAATTGAAGAATTTCTTGAATATCACATGAATATCAGGAAAATAAATGAGGTCTTTTCGTTTGATGTAGGATACTTTATGACAAATTTCATTTGATGGGCTACTAACTGAGCATGGTGATAAAGAGCTATTAATTTCAGCATCGAATTCCATTTTACCTTATTAACAGTTAAATATTTATAAAATAATTAAATAAATAATTTAATATAAAGCCATGCTTGAAGAATTAAAATTAGTGCAACTAATTTATTCCCATACTGATCTTTACAAAACTAACATGTGTTGAGCACTCATAAGAACTGACAAGAATAAGTTTACTCACTAAAATACTAGTACAGTATTATTTTGTGGAAAATAGAATGTATGCTTTATAGTATCTGTGAACTAATATTTTAGTGAGTAAACTTTTTCTTGTCAGTTCTTATCAGTACTCAACGCATGTCAATTTTGTAAAGATCAGTATGGGAATAAATTAGTTGCACTAATTTTAATTCTTCAAGCATGGCTTTATATTGAATTATTTATTTAAATATTTTGTAAATATTTAACTGTTAATAAGGTAAAATGGAATTCGATGCTGAAATTAATAGCTCTTTATCACCATGCTCAGTTAGTAGCCCATCAAATGAAATTTGTCATAAAATATCCTACATCAAACGAAAAGACCTCATTTATTTTCCTGATATTCATGTGATATTCAAGAAATTCTTCAATTAAAAACAGGAGTATCCCAATCATAAGATTGGGTATTGCTTATAATATAAATATTTAGAGCTCATTTATGTTAATTAATTTCTCAAGAAAGTATTTAGTGCTTTATAATTATGAATGCATAATGCTCAGGCATCAGAGAAATACTTTTTCTTGTTTTCATCAATTATCTAATTTATTGTTCAATGATTTAATAAATTAAATTTCATGAAATATTGGGTAGATAATACAGCTAATAATAAATATATCATTATTTTTGGTTTAATTAAATTTAAGTCCATAAGAGGGGGAACAAAAGCATATGGTCGTCGTGAAAAACATGCATATACTGTCAGCAGGATATCTCTTAATGGAGGAAATAACCAAAAGTGAACTCTTTTCCTGTGAATAGCTAACATATCAGTGGCTTGTTTAAAAAAAAAATTAAAGTTTCTACTGCTCCCCCTTTATGAGAAAAATGGCTGCCAAGATGGCCAAAAACGCATTTTTTGCCTTATGGCTTATCTTTAAGCTAAAATATTTCCAAGAAGGAGTGAGAAACCCAAAAAATTTATTGCGTAGCAATTTACAGGGAGGACCTATACACTACCAGAAAGTGAGAAAACCTTTGGTTTTGTTTGCCTTTTTTTGTAATAAATGCCTGAATTTTAGCAAAATCTGCAAAATCAAGTTTTTGTGGTGACAACTTCAAAGAGCCCTGTACCTTGGCAATTTTCATTATGAACGTTCTAGTATTTTTTTTCAGAATGCCTGGAGTAACTAGTTTCCATAGATATCTAACACTTTTATTTTGCATGAGTACGATTTTTTATAAAAAATGATTAAATAACATCACTTTTTTAGTATTTTGACGTGGCGGACAAACTTTGAGGGCATGTATCTCAGAAAATAAGTGGAGCAGGTAACTTTCCTTTTGGGCTTTTTCATACCTCTATACCATCAATCTGTGTACCAAATTAAAAAAAAATCCGAGTCGGTCGTGCGACCCCCATTCGGTGATTTGGTATGGAATCGCTCGTATGTAATGTATGAAAGTAGATTTTTATCTATTTTTGGGGTCTGAAGCTTTCTCACTTCTTGGCTTGTTTGTTTTTTAGATTGAGCGTTGATAATAGGATTAAAAACAAGTTTCTTTATATGCTATCTCTTATGAACGAACTAGATTATTACCCAGCTTTGCCCGGGTGCTTATTGATACAACATAGCTCTAAAAACAATATTTAACCCTCCGCGTACGGCTCAGTTTTTATACTTTCCGGTCCTGAAATACGGGGCGATTTTTTTAGATTTTCTTTATCTACATATGTTACAATTCACATATTTATTAACTGTTTTAAAATAATCCAAGAATTTTAGTATCTTTTCCGCTTTCAAAATATATATAATACGGCGCCCGCTATTTCAGCGGGCATGGTTTATAAGTTAAAAAATTCACGCGATATTTTTATTATCAGATGAATAGATGAATATAATTTTTAAACAATTTGTCTCAAAAAATATTATAGAAATTTTGGTTATTTCCACCGCTTACACGCGGCAAATCCATATCTTTCATAAATGCTTTTCGCACGAAAGACAAAAAAAAAAAAAAAAAAAGCTCACACACAATAATGCGCGGGAAAAAAACAAGCAAGAGGAAAAAAAAATCCAGAATCCTCTAGTGCCATCTAGCAGCGAAAATAAGCATAATATGATGTTTTTTTAACCTACACGGGAAAATAGCACAATCCGTATTGAAATAGGGAGAAAAAATTCTTCGCCCGCAATTTTCACGTGGCCCGTGGTTTTGGGACGAAACTGATACCCCGCTGAAATCGTGGGAGCCGTACGCGGAGGGTTAAATGAATTTTATCCTCATGGGAATATAAATACTTATTTTATGCTGAAATGAAACAGGTGAGCCTTAAATTTATAATTCATTGTTAATCGTAATCTTTGCTGGAAACTATTCCTATTTAAATGTGTTACATTTTATCAATTTGTATGCTTAAAGGCTTATCACTATTACTCTAGCTATTCAAAATTGAAAGAAAATGGCCATTTTGAGACAAAAAATTTAAATTTTGAGCTTTTGGATTTTTTTTAAATTTCAAAAACCCCACCTATGTGAATTTTAGTGCATCAAGGAACCTCTGTGCCAAGTTTGTTGAAAATCTGACGAAAATTGTGGATTTGTATAAGGAACAAACATACATACATGCATTTAAAAAATATATAGATATTGATAACAGCATATTTCTAGGGTGCAAAGTATACATCGTTTTGAATGGATGTGAATAAAGTTTTCTGCTTTTTCCCGGAGAGATAAGTGTAACTCTTTATAATCTCATACAAATTCATAGCTAAATTAATAACGTCTGCACTTCATCCTAAAAGAGCAAGGACACTTTTACCTCGAAGGCTATGAATTTTTTAAAAAATTATAGTATAAAGATTATGTTTGCTGTAGTCAACCATCTGGTTTGGGAAAGCTTTCTTGGACTTCTGTTTCATAATTTTTGGATATTTTCCCAGTCAAAACTACCTTGCTCATCTCATGAAGTTACTGTTGTACTTAAATCATTTTTACTATCAAAATCGATCTGATCAAGGACAAATCCTATAGGTTCATATTGAATTGATTTGAAAGTATAACATGTTGTTTAGCTTCGTCCAACAGGCTCAAAAAATCACTTTGGTTCGCTGGTAGGTCCATCTAGCTTTTGCAAAAAATGCCGCAAATTAAGTTACATTCAAATGTAATTGGCAAATATCCCCTTACCAAGTTTTTCTTCCAGTTTCCATATTACACCTTTGTATTTTCCTGTCTTTGTAGTGCATCCATCAAAACCAATGGAAAAAATTTCCTACTCAAAGAAACAATTTTTTTTGTTCCTGACTTGCCTAAGAAATGTAAATGTATGCTCTCATTGGTTGGAAGCAAGTGAAGCGCGGGTGGCATCCAAAATGGGGCCACTTCCTCGTGGTGAGACCTGGGTTATTTCAATAGGCAAGCAAATAGTTGAGTAATTCAAAGAAACAAAAAATGATTAATAAAATGTTTTGAAGGCACTTTAAGTTCATATTGAGAGGAAATATTAAATTATAAAATTTCTGCTCAATGTTGAAAATTTGGAAATTTCGGAAAATTTGATGAATTTTGAGCCTAATGCGCAGACTGAAGTCATAATTTCTAATAATCATAACTTAAATCAAAAAATTCCTTGTATATTTAAAGCCTTTTTCTTCCATTTAATAACCACCCGTCACTAGTTTTATCATTTGCAATATTTTTTGAAAAATTTGAAAAATCAAAAATTTCAAAACTTTAGGCCAAATGCGCAGACTAAATATGACGTTGCAAAAGTGAATTATTGAACAGAATTATTACTTATCTTCATTCACAATAAATGAAAGGTACCCGTTTATGAAAATCAAAAATTCATTTTTTTTTCGCTCCGCCCTAATGGTCAGTTCATACAATTTTCTTACATTTAAGAACATTTATACTACCCCTAAAATGGCAGTTTCCCCTAAAAACCTACCTGGTTTTTTTTCTGAACTGGAATTTCTACCTTCAGCAAAGAATTAAATGAATTAAGCAAAAACAAAGTTTTGTCTGTTATAAAACATTTTTTCATCATAAAAATAGAATTTTGTTTTAAGTTTTATAAAATAATAGCCTCAAAAGTTGCTGAATTTCAGAGTGCTGATGTTGGAGTTCTTTATTTTTAGTACATATTGCTTTAAAACCCCAAAGCAGAATACTATTAAATGTGGAACATACATCGCAGAATAGATACTTGAACTGCAGAACAATTCTGTTGAAATGTGAGGAAAAAATTTTCGCAGAAAAGGTAGATTTTCTGCAATAAGTTTTTATAACTAAAGATATAATTTTGCAGAAATTTAGCACAATTTCTGCAGATTTCTTTAAATTTTCTTTCAAATTAAAAAACTAATTTAGTAAAAGATATTTGCAGAAAACCTATAGATTTCTGCAGAAAATTATCTTTGGCTACACTTGTTTTATGTCCCTTAATCACCCTCTTCAAAGACTGATCTGCAAATGATTAGCTATATTAGGCAAAAATTTTATATTCAACACCTTTGTGTAGCCATCACTTGGTTGTACTATTGCTGTTATTCTGAGTGAAAACATTGTTTCTAATGTTGGGTCAAAACACTCAGAGTTCCTGGATGATTGGAAGAACAGAGGCAGTTATTTTAACTGCCAAGAATGGAGGCATGGTACAGGGTTTTTCATTTTCTGTCAAGCATATGAGCCTGAAATCTTAGTTTCATGCTTTTCTTTGCAGTTAAGACTGTGTACTGAACAATTAAACAAATATTAATTTCATGGACCTGTATGAGGCAGTTTTGATTTTGGGATCACTTTTTTAAAAAGTCACACTCCAAATCACAAAAAAAGAAAGAAAGGTGTAAAACACCGTTTTTTTCATTTCAAGGTAATGAAGTTTCTGTGATTTTTGTGAAGTAAATAAGTAATGACATAACACAATAAGTGTCTGTCTGATAAAAGCAAACAAAATTTGTGTTGCTAAGGTTGAGTAAGGGAGCGTTGAACTTGTGTACATGACTGTCGATCATAACTGCTGATAAAAGTTAAAAATTGACTTTGTATATTTTTTATCGCACTCTTTTAGAGAACTTAGTTGAAAATTTATGTTTTTAAATTACTTTAATCCAAAACATGATTTATACTATTTTATTTGTGTATTATTTTGTTGTGCATTTCTGGTAAAACGAAATAGGTTATGCTCTGTTACTTAGTACAAAAAATATGTTCAGTGGTTCAATTCTTTAACGATGGCATTGCTACTGTGTGCATTTTACATATTTTAATAAAAAATTTTAAAGTTTTACGTAGGGAAAAAAATTACAAATTAAAATGTTTGCTTTACTTGGAACTTAATGTTTATACAGATTCTAGATTTGTTTTTTTTTTTTTTTTGAAATAAAAACTAACTTTTGATTTTAGGTAGTTTCCTTTATGCAAAGCATAGATTCTGAGTTAGAAAGAGAAAAACAAAAGAAATTAAAAGAAAGAAGAGGTAAATATATATTAAATTATTTCGCATTTTTTTTTTTTTTTTTGTGATAATAACTTATACTCTGAATAAGTTTCGAGTCAATGTTTTTCCTTTTAAATATTTTTTTTAAGCCTACCGGTGGTATTTAATTTTGCTAACATGGTTTTTTTTAATATATCAACTTTATGTTCGGGAGAAAAATTACATGCAATAATCATGTTTATTATCAGAAATGTGCAGTTTTCATATCCTCCTTCCAGTTTTTGTATAGGTTTTCTGTGTGTATAAGGATTCTGCATTTTTCTAAAGAGGTTATTTTCTTGTTTACATTTTTTGTTGCTTTTCTGCTGAATTTATACCTATAAAATTCTTCATGTTAATTTTTTACAGCCTTATTACAATTGTTATTTCAAAAGCAAGTGCAAATTTTCATGCAATCAACTGTATTCAAAACTAGCAAATCGGTCATTTTTGTGTTGTCAGTCTTTTACTCTTAACTATACTCCATTCCACATTTATCTGACAGATCTACAAAAGTGGCGGGAACTAAATTGCTGCCGTTGTCATCATGGAAACTGAAGCTGGGACTTTGCTTCACAACAACACTACTCTCTCAACTGGGGGGGGGGGGGGGCAAGAACAGTGCTCAAGCGTGAACAAATTTAGTTTTCAGTTAACTTTTTAAAATAAAATAAAAATCATAAATATACATTTAGTATATTTATGATTTTTAATGTACTAAATTTTCAATATACTATATGATTAACTATCTAGAACTGTTCTCCTTATATTGTATTTTTAAAAGACGTAACATTGAAAAGGTGTTTAGATAAGCAGCGGCTCAAGGGCCAGCTAAACCAACTCCTTTCTGGGGAGGCACATTGGTCAAAATCCTTTTTGTTTTACTTGAGGGAGGGGTGATGGAAAAGTAATTGCAAACATAGTTGTTTTCGTAGCTAGGAAAACAGCTATGTTTTCATAGCTTAATAGTTAAGTATGAATAGTGGTTTTTAAATGTTTTATGTAAATGAATTCACTTCAAACCTTTTTTTTTTATTTATTAGGAGTATGGAATACCAACATAGTTGTATTTTTGTAGTTGGGAAGCCTGAAATGTATGAATAGTATTATTTAAACACATTCACTTCAAACCTTTTTTCTTTTTCTGTTGGCTATTACAAGATAGCCTATTAAGCAATTCTGATGTAGACCCTCAGACTTTTTTTTATCCCTATTAAATAATGATGTTTTTTTATAATTAAAAAAAAATAGGCGTTTATATTTAAGTATGCCCATTAGAAGTAATACATCTCAAATGCATTATTTTCTAGACATTTTCCTGCACTTATAAAAGTATGGGGAAAATAGAGAATACCACTTTTAAATGTGAAGAAATTTTATATTTTTTACCACCTGAAATCTGAAATTGTATTTCGAAAAACAATGCAAAGCATGTATAAAGACCAAAAATACAGTAAAATTGTGCCTTAGGATGAAAAAAAAATATATATATTTATATATTTTGAATAATTACACCCTTAGTCTATGACAAGCCACTGTAGAAAAGATTTTCAGAGACTCATTTTATTTCTAGTGAGTCACCATTTTATTTGCTTCTTTTTCTTATAACTGAGTATTTAGACCTGTTAGGAGAGGATGAACTGTAATTTTAAATCAAATCACTACAGAGGTTGGGGGGAGGGGGGGGAATATTTCACGGTAATCTGACTTTTCCAGGTCTAACAATACAAGCAATTAATCTCTCATCAAGTCATCATTAGAGGGCACACCCAGTACAAAAATTGTTTCCTCTACATTGATTATTCTAAAAAAAATTGGGAGTTTAATTTTGTTAAATAAAAGAGTTTCAACCTGAATATAGAATAAGACTATCATTTTAAATTGTTATTGTCTGAACCTTGTCTGTAAGATCACTCGACTGCAGCTTTATAAATATTCTGGTTCCTAAACTAATGTAATAACCAAGTTCCATTCTGCCGTAAAAATGTTAATATGATTTAAACAACGGAACATAGATCAAGCAGCAAGAAAAATATATAGTTACGGTGGAAGAAGATAAGAGTGAAGAAGAGAAGCACCGTAAAATACTCATATCTTTCTTTGTTGTTTCATTGGTGCCTTCTCTTGCGTTCATTTTACTTTCAACAAATCATAATGACTTGCACTTTGTCATGCCAACAAGGTTAAAAAATCCTATCAAATCCATCTTTGAAGACAGTCAAACAATGAAAAAGGGGCGGAAAATGGCAAGTTTTTTTTTTTTTTTTTTTTTTTTTTTCTAAATTTGCTGACTTTGAAATGTAATCTAGGCACCTACAAAAACACATTTTTAAAGATAATAGTCCGTCTTTTTTATTCACTAACCAACAATTTTTCCCACAAGTAAATTGTGTGATATAAGACAAAAGCTGATAAATGCATCTTAATTCCGAGGCGACAGCGCTATCTCCCCCCCCCCCCCTCCTCCATCACCGGGGACTTTTAGTACGTTCATTAGAAGCCTTTTTTGTATTTATGTGCTAATTTTAAAAACTTTTTCTTTTCAACCCTCATTTCGGGCCTTCATTTGATAGAATTTGGTGGGGGGGGGGCATGAAAAGAACTTCTGCACATATTTTTGTCTTTCTGCATTTGACACGCCCTTCCTTCCAAACTTGTTTTCCTGTTTTTAGAAGCTAAATTACTCGAATGACCGGCACTGCTTCACCCCAAAAAGAAGAAATAATCATATCAAATTAATGGTTCAGGAGTCTTTAAAAGTCGATTAGAGGCTGGAAGTGGTCAATTTCTCGAAAATTGCCGAACTTTGAAATTACATATCTCAGCACCTATTATAGCTAGAGTAAAAATAGAAAAAGCTTTCTGAAGATAATTTTAGGCTCTGCAAGTTACTAAGTGGGAATTTTGCTCCCAAGTAAATATTTTTTGAGATATAATATGAAAACTGAAAAAACGCACCTGAAATCCCAGGTGCTGTGAGCTCCCCGTACCACTAGGGACTTTTAGTATGTTCATCAGGAGCCCTTCCTGTACGTGTGTGTCAATTATCAAAGCTATGTCATAAGTCCTTCAGAAAATTTTAACAAAGTTCACTATCATCGCATTTAATTGTTACATTATTTTCTTTTAAAATAAAATGTATTTTTAAAAATCCCATGTTAAACAAATTCAAAATCCCCTATTCACAAGTAGTTTTTTTTTCTATGTCATTTTTACCTTAAATTTACAGATTCTTTTGTTTTGTAAAATATTTTTTAAATTAAAACTTTTATTCTGTATTTTTAGCAAGTCAAAGAATGTACATTAGAGATTATTTGAATGAAAAAGAAATTAATTTTGTAATTTGCTGTTTTCAACTTTTAGCAAAAGAAGCTATTCAGAAGGAAATAATGGAAAAAGAATTGGAAGAGCAAAGAAGACTGAAAAAATTGGAAAAAGAGAAGCGTAAAGCAGAATCTAAAGCGAAACGAAATGAAAAACGTGATAAATTACAAACGGAAAATAAAGATGATGAATTTGATGGTATATTTTCTACAATTTTAACTGCTGTATTTTATTCAATTTTGAAAACCTTTACTCTCATTTATTTTGTTTGTTTTATTAAAATTGTATATCCTTGCTGTTATTTCTTAATTTAATAATTTAATTTAGTATAGAGTCTTAAGCTGATATTACTTCCTATTATCATAAACTCTAATTACCTGGTAAAAAAATTAAAAAATTTTATTATTAGAATGATAACAGTTGGTTCCTTGTATAAAGTAAGATATGAATGGCTTAGAGAGCACTAAATTAAAAGCTTACTTAAGAGCAAGAATCTGAGAGAGTGTCACGCCTGTGATTCATGACCTCTCAGATTTTTTCCAAAAAATTACCAAATGTTTATTATCTTATTGAAAGACAAAATCCAGAATGTTTTGCTCTGAAGTTGAGTTGTTTAGTTTTTATGGACCCCTAAAGTTGAAGGTGCGGCATCAAAAATTAAGCGGATTTTCAAGACATGGAAGTTGCTGTGAGCCAAAACTCTTACCAGGAACTGTTAAACTTCAATTTTCTTTTTGTATATGGAATATAGAAGGTTGAAACTTTACAAAATGAGTGTTAAGTTTGAGGTAAGTTGTTGCCATAAGGTCAGTGAAGGCCCTCAAAAAAAGGCATTTTTGACGTTTTTTAGCGTTTTTGAGGTCCAAAAACAGCTTGTACATTTCAGTTGGCACGGCAAAAGTAGTTTCGTTTGAAAGGCCAGTGTAAGCACTTTAAAGTAATGTATACATAACCGAGGAAAGTTCAACGTGCTTTTAGTTGCGTAAGGCCGAAATATGAAAAATATCATATTTTAGCGATATTCAAACGGTCATAACTTCCTCTGCCAACAACATATTGAAATATTTTTTTTGCCAATGTCATACTCTATTCTTTGTCTTAACAGAACAGTTGAGTCCTTTGAGGCGAAATGTGAAAATTTTTTTTACAAAAAAATTATTTTTTCCTGTGTATTTTTTGTTAAAAAAAATTTCTCATTTCGCCTCAAAGAACTCAACTGTTCTGTTAAGACAAAGAATAGAGTATGACATTGGCAAAGAAAAAATTTCAATATGTTGTTGGCAGAGGAAGTTATGACCGTTTGAATATCGGTAAAATATGACATTTTTCATATTTCGGCCTCACGCAACTAAAAGTACGTTAAACTTTCCTTGACTATTTATACATTATTTTAAAATGCTTACACTCGTCTTTCAAACGATACCACTTTTGCCGTGCCAACTGAAATGTAAAAGCTGTTTTTGGACCTCAAAAACGCTAAAAAACGTCAAAAATGCCTTGTTTTGAGGGCCTTCACTGACCTTACGGCAACAACTTACCACAAATTTAACATTCATTTTGTAAAGTTTCAACCTTCTATATTCCACATACAAAAAGAAAATTGGAGTTCAACCGTTTCTGTTAAGAGTTTTGGCTCACAGCAACTTCCATGTCTTGAAAATCCGCTTAATTTTTGATGCCGCACCTTCAACTTTAGGGGTCCATAAAAACTAAACAACTCAACTTTAGAGCAAAACATTCTGGATTTGGTCTTTCAATAAGATAATAAACATTTGGTAATTTTTGGGAGAAAATCTGAGAGGTCATGAATCACCCCATAATGCTAGGCGTGACAGTTTCTCAGATTCTTGCTCTTAATACTTTCTTTCGTTAAGTAAGCTTTTACCTCCTGGTATTAAGTGCAGAAATTATTGTAGTCATGCAAAATTTCTCACTCAAATTACAACAGTTTTTTCTTTTATTTTTTGCTTTTTCGGAGCATGTCAATAAATCTTGTCACCACATTCATATGTATGTGCATTCGGGAAATTAAACTTAAAAAAAATTGATCTGTTAATGTGTGGGAAAATTGTGTAATGGTAAGTAAACGACTTAAAATAATTTGAGGAAAATTAAATTATAAATTCTGGTTCTTCATGTCCAAAATTTCCTCTTTTGAACAAAATTCATGAGTTTTCACTACTGATCCTCCCCCCCCCTTTTTTTTGTCAATATGTTGTATTATTGAAGAGTATTTTCTTTTCCAGAAGTTAAACTGAGATGATGGATTAGTGTTCCATGCATTTACTTACATATTTTGTCATTCTTAGAACAATTGAGTTAGCTTTATGCCTAAAATTTAATAATCATGATATTGGGAGCAATATCATGATTAATAAAATGTAAGTCATGTCTTAAAACTCAACTCCAAGCTTTCAATTTCAATCCACAATGTCCATAATTTTCTGGTTACTGGATTTAAAAAAAAAAAAAAAAAAACTCTTTTGGCATGTTTCTAAGTATATTTTTGAAGCATTAACAATGCAATAAATTTACATCTATTCACTAAATTAATCATGTACATTACGAACTTTCCCATCGTTCTACCTCTAAATATTGTTAAAGACTTATCTTTTTTTCCTTTTTTTACAACTTGGACAAATTTTTAGATGCAAATTTAGACCAGTTTGGCTGATACTCTGGCTTTATATGAAAAAATAAGTGATTAAAAATTGAAAAATACCCAGAAAAAATAATTGTTTAAAAGTTTTTAAAAATTATAATTTTAAAAGTATTTTAGGGAGAGTCGGTCCCCTTTTCCCCCTAGTGTCCCTTTTTGCTGCAAACTTTAATGCTTTTGAACTTTTCACTTTCCTGGCCCTTCCCCTCCAAAGGAAGATAAAGGTTATGAAGTTCTCCAAAAGTTTAAAGGATGCTTTCAAAAAATGATGGGTAATAGGGAAATAACTGTAGCTGTATTTAGATTCAAGAGGTCATTTTACTTACAAATCAGCAGGAATGGTGTCAAAAGCTAAGCAGTTTTCATGCCATACAGTAAATTAATTTGTTCATATTGAAATATTTAGTATTGTCTTTTTAAAAAAAATCCTTATTTTTTAGTACTATGCAAAGCTGCACAAGAGCAAAAAAACTTTTAACAACAATATTTAACTTCATTGTTTACATCAATTAATTTGAAAACCTGGAAAGCATTTCTTTAATTTAAGATAAATGAAAAAATATTTTTTTTTTTTTGAAATAAATTACCTAAGCATTTTTTATTTGAATTATTTTTGTTTTGGTATGTATGGGTCGGATAGGGCAAATTTTTATCTACTTCAAATTTTGTACCCTAGTGTGCAAAGATGCAAAAAATGTCCTAATCCTGTAATTTTCCAAGAAATATAAAATGTTTTCACAAAATCCCTCTTAACTGTTTACATTGTTATACACACATTGTTATACCCTACACAATATAAAATATTGTGTAGGGTTACTTAACAATACTTTATATTATGCATAACTGTGTTAAAAAAACCTAATTGTTGCCAGTTGAGTTATTTAGGTAAAAAGTAGATGTATAAGTAATAAAATGCTTAACTCAGAAAAAAAGGAAAGCCCGAAAATTACTTTGTTTCTAAAGGGAGATCTTTTCAAGACAGGAAATTTTAATTTCTATTTGCAGTTATTTTCCGTAAACCTAATCTAGGCGTTCAGACTTATTCGAATGTTGGATCATTAGTACTTTTTACACATCAATTTTAATTTGTATGATTATTTTCAGTAGCATATTTGAAAGTTTATTGAGTTTAGAAGAATAGAATTTAGTTTGCTTTAAATGCTGCATTTTGTAACAGGTGATGAAGTTGCTGGAAATGTGGAGACTGTGCAAAAGAGTTCAGTAAGAAGTAAGTGTGTAAAAAGATTTTGCATTGCATAATTTCTTATAAAATAACAGCCAATTTATTTTTAATAAAATAGCACCTGTCAAATGAGACACACCAATCTACTGCTGACTCTTTATATCTCAAAGCGCCAAGAAAAAGTCAACATAACCTAAGTTTGTAACAGCTATTTAAGAAAACACTTACAAATTCACATGAAATTGTAAAAACTTCTATCTTATACCACATAAGTACAAAAATAATAATCAAGATGTTAAGAATTTTAGGAACAGCACATTTTTAAAGTGATGAGTTTTTGTTACAGGTTGAGAATGTAAATTATAAATTATTTTCTTGAACATAGGCTTAAATACTTCAATTTGTCCTTTGTGTGCATTGTCAACTATAAATTATGTGGACATGGACATACACTTTGTTAGGTGCCCCCCCTCCCCCCTTTATACAATATAATGAAGTAAGGAAATATTTAGTATTTGGAAAGATATTTTTCAAAAATTGTTTACATCTTGCTATAGTAAAAGATACAGTGTGGGGCAAAAGTTTAAGCACAAGCTAATTTTTTTGATAAAATAAAACATATATGTCAGAATGCTTTGAAATTTTTACTGCATTGCATGAATGGTACTAATAGTCAATGTGCCGGGGATATCCAGATCCATTAATTTTTGGCGGATCTTAAACAGATCTTTTGTATTAGACCAGGCGCTGGAGGGGTTGAATATGCAAAATATGAGGAACGCATTTTGACGATGGATTTTAGTTGAGGAAAGCTGATAGATTAACAATATGGATGTTGCCAAGCTGAATTCTGGTGCAGTTTTTTTCAATCCCCCTCCTAACGGTCACAAGGAAAATCGATGGAGTGCATACTAAAAAGTAAATTTATTGATGACATAAATGATGTCACACTTTTTCAGCATTTAGACACCTCTCTCCTTTCGTCATTAAGTACTTTTCTTAAGCTACTTTTCATGAACATATTTTAAAAAATGCTAGACGTCAAACTTCTCTTTATTCTTTCCCTCGCCCTTGCCACAAAGTCACAATTTCACGAACGGAACACCCCAGAATTAAGGGGAGGGGGTCCCCTTTGAAGCGTGACATCATTTGTCTTGCAGTAATTCATAGCAACTTCTTCATTGCTAATTATGATTGTCGAATTCATTGAGGAAAGAGGAAGCGCGTGATCCTTTTGCGTCAGTTTGATTTTTGTGAATGGCAAGTGCTCCATTTTTAGCACAAAGGTGCGTGTTTGAAACTCTATAACTTTTGATTGGTTTAATGAAATATAGCAAAGTAGCATATTAAATTGAAGGAAATTGAAAGCTCTACAACTTCGTCAATAACAATTTTAAGAAAAAGGGACCTTGGAAGACATTAGGCGTAAATATTTGAGAAAAAAAGCGAATTTTTCGGAAAATTATCTATTTTTCACAACATATACCCGGAATATTCAATTAAAAACAACCCACCATCACTTCCACTATTCGAAATAACTAAAATTATGACCAAAGTCATCAATAAATTTACTTTTTAGTATGCACTCCATCAATTTTCCTTGTGATCGTTAGGAGGGGGATTGAAAAAAACTGCACCAGAATTCAGCTTGGCAACATCCATATTGTTAATCTATGAGCTTTCCTCAACCAAAATCCATCGTCAAAATGCGGTCCTCATATTTTGCATACTCAACCCCCTCCAGCGCCCGGTCTATATCATTAAATTTTCTTTCGTATTTGATATTCCTAGTTTAGATAACAATGAAATACTATTCATTTCACAAAAAAATGCTTTATAGGTATTAAGTAATAGTATAAGATATAATAAGTAACAGTGTTTGATTTTTATTAAATTATCTTTATAATGAGATTGAAACTTAAATCTTCATGATATTTTTATTGAAATACAGTAAAACCTCTTCAATACGGACACCTTAGGGGACCTAAATATTGTCCGGTTTAAAGGGGTGTCCGCTTAAGGGAGGGACAAGAAAAGTGAATACAAAATTAGTTTCTAAATAATTTAATTATTACAGAGCAATTTACTACACATATTAAAAGAAAACTTATTCCCTGATCAAGAGTAATTACAGAAAAATAATAAAATAGAATAGGCTTTAATTCCAAAGTTCAAAAGTAATAAATAATTTAAAATATGCTAAGAAAGTACATAAACATACATATGTTAGTTTCGTAAAAAAATATGTTATAGAAGTTTGTTTGGAGTAATTTATGCTCATCATTCTTCATGATAAATTTTAAGATCTTGACTTAATTTTACAACCATTTCCTCATTTCTTGCTGTGTAAAAACGCTTTAACTCATCAATGTATATTTGAGCATCACGTAAGTTTCTAATTTTTTTTGTCTTCAGAAGGTGCTTCCACTATCCGAGCATCGTCTTCTTCTCCTTCACTTTCGGTTTCCTTGTGTTTTACTCTTTCAAATATCTCCTCCATTTCTAAGGAATTTATCTCACATTCAACATCTGCATCAATGTCAGCAAATTCATCGTCATTAAAAGCATTTTCACCGCTGAGACGTATTAATTTTACTAATTAATGGGTTCTTCCTTATTTTCGATTTTTTCTACGTGAACGCGGATAGAAGACACATGATGCAACAGGGTCAAACGAGGTACCTTTTCCAAAACTCTAGAAATTAAACTAAATCATTCCATGGAGCTTCACTTCTCCCTGGCAATAATCCCCAATTCTTTCCATTCACACGCTTATGCTATTGCATTCTTTTTCACTTCAAAAGAAATCCTGTTGCTAGAATTAAGTACGCATCAATTTTCAACATTTGACCCTGTTCATCGGGAACTGATAAAATGCAGCAGAGGCCAAATTCTGGCAGTTAAAGTTTTGATAAGACTTAGGCAAAATCATGTTCTCAACCTCTATCGTAAACACTGAAGAACACATGGCGGCAGGACCCTATGATCTATAGTCCTGACATGACGGACAGTTTGATTACTCTAAGGAGAAGATTAAAACATTTAACCAGTTTACCGAGTGCAGGCACACTCTATGACCAACAGCTGTATTTCTTAGAATCTGAGCTATCCCCAAGAGCCTAAAACGTATTCATTACGCTAAACCAACGTTCGTTTTCTACCTCAGCAGACTTTCCTGTCAAGTTCCGAAATGGTAGTGTAGTTTTGTGGTTTGTTGTGAAAGAAGGTGTTACTAACTCCCCTTTGTGGTTGCCTCCCTTTGTGTTTAACAATTTCTGCATTGGAAGTGAACTGAATCAAGTATTTTCAATGGATCTCTTATCTTTTTTTGCTCCCAACAAGAAACTTGACAGATTTCTCCGAACTTGTCCGTTGGTGACCGTTTTAATGAGTAAAGAAAGCCTTTTTGCAAGATAAGCTGTGTCCGTGTCCGGTTAAATGAGTGTCCGCTTTATTAAGGGGATTCTTAATGGTTTAATCCAAGAAAAAGAATGGGAAGAAATAAACTCCGTAATGAGGGGTGTCCGCTTTGAAGGGGTGTCCATTAAGCGAGGTTTCACTGTACTTATTCAAATTAAATGGCTGTTAATTTTAATATTAGATGAAATTATCACATTTTAAGGAGTTTAAAAAAAGTAATGTCCTAAGCAAAATTAAGTAGTAGTAAATTGTTCCTCAGAAAGTGTAACTTGGCAGCTTTGTCACCCAAAAGTCAGTTCTGATAAGGATCATAAACAATTCTTGTGCTGCTCTGAAAAACTCCTCACTTGGAACCAGGCTTGGAATAATCGCTGATTACGCTATAATTACATTTTTTTTGTAATTGTAATCATAATCATAATTTGGAAATGGGACACTTGTAATCGTGTAATCATAATTTTAATCAAGTATTTCTTGTGTAACAGTAATTCTAATATTTTGTTCAATAATCGCAATTTAGCATTGTAATTGTGTAATCTGACTTTTTTTTTTTTTCAAAATATTTTCACATATAATTTAATCTTAATTTTTGCTTTATATTTTAGTGCTCATATTATTTTTAATCAATAAGGATGTAAAAGAAGAAAAAGTTGTGTAATGTTGTATGATATAAACCTTAACAGTGGCGTATCCAGGATTTTTTCAAGGGGGGGGGGGGTTCGATCTTCCGACGATTTTAAATTTACACACACACACATATCGAGTTCCTGACATTGATTCAAGGAACTCGAGCCGCGTCAGCGGCAGATCCCCTTTTCTGGTTCCAGGAATTTGAGGCGCGTGAGCGCCGAGTTCATGGCATTGGTTCGAGGAACTCAAGGAGCGTTAGCGCCGAGTTTGCTGCATCGGTTCCAGAATTCGAGGAGCATTAGCGCCAAGTTGGAGGCATTGATTCGAGGAATTCGAGGCTTGTCAGCGGCGAGTTTTTTGCATTGGTTCAAGGTGCTGCCGAAGCGGCTAATATATATATATATATATATATATATATATATATATATATATATATATATATATATATATATATATATATATATATATATATATATATATATATATTACGTGACTTTGTAATCACGCTATTTTATAATTTTTACAACAAATCCTTTTTTTAAACTTAAATATTTTCAAATGGCTTCAAATAATTATTCTCAAAATTTACAATCTTTTAAAATATCATGAAATAATTGTAAAAAAATAGAAAACAAAAAACGGACTCACCAATTACCATTTAAATTATCAAACTCTTTAATTGTCGACGATTAATTTTTCAGGGCAAAAACTAACTGCTACAGAAAACTAAAATTTGATTCATCAATTTACATAGCGAAGTCTAGCCGACGAGAAGTTTTTGCCAATTCGTTCAAAACATCTTCTACTGTTGGGGTGGCATTTCTGTGTATGTTCAGAAGAGCAAGACCATTCAACCTTGTATTGCCAGTGGAGTTGCGCTAGTAGTTCTTCAGTCGACGGAGAGTTGAGAATGACCTTTCACTTGTGCACGTTGAAACTGGAAGGACAGCTAATATTTCTAACAGTTTGTAAATATTTGGCATGGTACTTTTATTGCATACAGCAAGAGCTTTAATTGCAATTTTTGGAAGGGTAATATTGTCTTGGTTTAGCCTTGTTAATCTTTTGTACCATAAGGACATCGCGATTCTTAAATCTTCCTCGTCACCATCCGTATCATCTTCATAAAACTTCGTAAGTTCTTGAATGTTTCAAATTTTGGTGTTTCTGAAACTGAAGAAACGGTTGGAATAATACTTTGGAAACCCAGTAGAACTTTTCGATGCATCAGGAAGCGAGTGTCTAACTGAGTCAAAAACGAATCCAGAAATGGAATGAAAACGTTTACTCGAAAATATGCTTCTGGAGTCGTCGATGTAAAATGTTCAGGATCAGTTTTCCTTGCAGCTTGTCGTGGAATATTTACACCTGTCCCAAACTTTTGCAGAACTTCAGAAGCTAATGAAAATATTTTCAAAAATTCCTCATTTGCGTTCTCCCGCATAGTATTTATTTCTGCTCTGATGTTTTCAGCAAGATTTACAGCTTCAAGTAAACCGATGGTTGGTTTCTGTAGAAATTTGCATAAAGGCATGGTTAAGGCGAACACTTTATGTATACAGTACAGTGAAATAAAAAAAGGGCCATTTAATACTGTGCACATAAGAGAATTGGCGTTAGCAGATGAATCTTTATCAATCCACTCTGAAATAGTTGGAAGTGTTTCGATAACAGGATCAAAAAGCTCGATTAGTGCAATCACTGAATCGTACTTCAACAGCCAACGTGTTGCACAGAGCTTCTTTAATTACTCTCGGAGAGCACATTTCCATTTCATCAATGGCTGTTGTTAGTACATGCTGCCTTTTCGGAGTATTTAAAAAATCATACAATGTGGCTATAGTTCTCATGCAATTTCTTATTGCTAAAGCATCACACGCGGTGGATACGGTCTAGGTTCAGACTATGTGCTGAGCAATGAACGTAAAGAGCTGATGGAGCAATCTCTCTCACGTGGGCTTGCACACTTTTTAATTTTCCTCCCATTGAGGCAGCCCCATCATAGCCTTGACCTCTCAATTTTTTAGTGTCGATCTTTAGTGAGTAGTTTATCTACAATCGCCGTAGCTATTCCTTTAAAAGTTACATCAGTGATTGGAATGAACTGCAAAAAATTCTCCTTCAAAACACAGTTTTCCGAATCAATATAGCGCACGCACAATGATAATTGCTCTATGTAGGCTATATCAGTCGTTTCATCAGCGAGGATTAAGAAACAGGAAGCGTTATTAATTTCCTTGACCAGCTTTTGCAAAATTAGCTCATTGCATGTTTTGACAATTTGGTTCTGAATGAGTGAACTTGTATACTGGGCATTTCCATCGCTATTTTCTAGCATTTGTTTTAATGTCGGGTCGCATTTGCCCCGAAAACGCAGCAGAGCTCGGAAGTTGCCTTCGTTTTTATCAGTTTTTTCGTCAACCATAATTCTTCCTGAGTCTCTATGTTCTCTCAGAGCAAGGCCTTGGACTAGGAGATAGTTTTTCCTGTTCTCTAATTTTCTTTTCACCAATACATTATCTACTTGTTCGTCGATCGACTTCTTCTTCCCATTCTGGATGTCAATTAATGTTCCGGCAATCTCTATCAATTTCTGATGATACAAGCAGTTTTCATGAGCAGTGAACTTCTTCACAGCATCTTTCCAATTGTCGAATTTTGTTTTACAAAGCTGACCTAGAGGTTGCTTCCCAGATCCAGCACCATCACTCGGTGCGAAGAGCACACAATACTTACAAAATGCACCATCTTGGAAGTCGGAATAGGCTATCAATTTCATCGAAAAAGCCATTTATGTTGGAATCGTAGATTTCTTTTCCCTTTAATAGGATAAACAAAGTCTGGACTGGGCTCCCAAATATTGTGGAGAACATCTATTTTTTGTTTTTCATCAGACACACCCTTTCCAGCATAAAGTCCAATATCAAAAGGATGCGCTTCAATGACGCGTTTGGAAATATCGGCAGCATTTACTTTCAATCCCTCAGATACAGAGGATTTTGTGTCATCCCGTGTGTCATCCGTGTGTTTTTTATGCATTCCGATTCAGTTGTTCATCTACTTATGCTGTCACGTGCTGTTTTTGACCCAAGTTGAAGTTTTGTTGGATTAAGGGGCAAATCTTTAGTTCGAGCCGTTTTTTCAATTCCTTCATCTTTAAGAAATATTTTTTTTCTTGGTCTTTTGATCGATACGCATGTCTGAATTTGCTCTCCATAAAGTAAAAAACAACGTACTATCATACTAGAGCCGATTTAAATAACAAAAAATTAATAAAGTAGGTTCATTTTCAAATTTTGGCTTCCAAACTTTCTCATCTTCTTTACACGAGATCTATAGAGCTTTTGAGATTTAGATTATTTATTCAGCAATCTCTGCACTTTATGAATGAATAATAAAGTCCCGCATTTCCTCCACCAATCCTATTTCAATGGATATTTGCATAAAATCTGACTGTTGTCTAAACTTTTGCAACAATGTAAAAAAATGTCTTTTGTAATATCCAAAATTTGATTCCAGTTATAGTTTTAAGAACTCCATACACGTATTTGGGACCATATTGTGTACCTGCAGTAGGAATTTGAAAGCATTTCGTTGAATAATTTTCTTTTTATTCACATATTTGCCATTTGTCTAAACTTTTGCATCGCAGTGTATAAGAACAACATTACAGATTGAATGTCGAAAAATCATAACACAAATTATATCTCTGTCCGACTTTATTTTCTGGTTACGCCACTGGCAAAACAAGCTCGCTATTTGAATGTCAGCTTAGGGGGGGGGGGTATCAATGTAACTCAGAGTTGAATAGAAAAAAGAAGTTGATCATTATCTGTGGATTTAGACTTTGATAATCCGGATCCGCAGATCTACATTTTTAACGATCCGGCACATCACTAGTTCATACATTGAATTTGGAAAGAATTCATTTAAAAGAAATTACTAATAACTTTAAATAAAATAAATTTTACTGTGTCGCAAAAGTTTATGCATAAAAACGAAAGGTTTACATTCTACAACGCGCAAAAGTTCTTTAGTTCTATGCGGTATTTTCTTTGCACCTGATGAGAACAGGTTTCTCATTTCGATGATCAGAGGGATCAATTGCCCACCCGGAATTCAATGTACTTTCTTTATAAGTGGGTCTGGTTTTTACCTTTTTCAGGTATAATTTTCATTTAGTATGTACCTTTTGCCCGGCCCCCGGAAATATTTGAAGAGAGGGGCCTGGATAAAAAAGAATATGATTTTCACTTGTAAACACAAAATAATTAGGTGGAGGGGGCTTAGGGGATCTGCCCCTGACTTTGTTAATCACTAATTTCAACTGTTTTACTGAATAACATTGCTTCCTTTGCTGAATAATATTGTTTGTAGAGTCACATGAGATGATATCTAGACACTCTTTTGGATTAAAATCTGTGCTGAGTGCATATCAGGTCATTACAATGGTATTCTGAAATGTAAGCCATTCTTTTGTGCAGTGAGAAGTGTGTATTGATACATTATTTTGTTGAAAGATGCACTTGAGAGCACCCATTGGTTCATAAAATGACAAAAATGTTCACCTTGAGTTTCTTGGTAGTTCTTTGAATTTTGTGTACCATTTAAGAAGTAAAGAGAGGTACTTGTAATAAATACAAAAGCTAAACAAACTGTAAGTAAAGTATCTTGTTGCCTGCAGCATATGCTGTTCATATCTTTCCTCAAGTCATGCTAATAAAATTACAGTCCATCTAGGCCATCCAATTTTTATATTTTCATCAGAGAGAGAGTATCATTCATTTTTATTCATGATGATACATATGCCATTTTTCTCATCAAAATCTGGCTTATTTGCGACAATGTTTCCTAAAAGGCTCAAGCACATTTTTTTGTTTGTTTTTGTTTTTTTTTGATAAATTTTGATTCAGTTGTTCATCTACTTGTGCCGTTTTAAATCCAAGGTGAAATTTTGTAGGATTAAGGTACACATTGTCTGTTAAAAAAATGTTTTTTTCAATTCCTTCAACCTTACAAAATATAATTTTTGTTGGCCTTTTTGATTGACACACATGTCTGAACTGCTCTCCATGCAGTAAGACACTATCCACTACCTCCTTAGGATCTATTTAAAAGACAAAAAATTAGCAAAATGAATTCATTTTCAAATGCTTCCAAACTTTCTCATTTTCATGCAAAAACTAAAGATTTTAGGATTTTGATTATTCATTGAGCAATCCCTGCATTTTATTAACCTAGAAATAAGTCATTTCCTTAACCAATCTGGTTTCAAGAGATATTTGCATAATATCTGGCTTTTGCATTTTGTTTTTGCCACAGCAAAAAAATGTCTCTTGTAATATCTGAATTTTGTTTTTTGTTTTTTCAAAAATCTAGACACTTATTTAGAATCATATTGTCTACATACAGTACAGATTTCCAAGCATTTGGCTGAATAATATTTTTTTAATTCAACTATTTGCGCTGTGCTTAAACTTTTGAGCCACACTGTAATCAATGTTTCAGACTTTTAGATGTAGAATTGATGCGCTGGTCCTGTACCTCATGTGCCCATGCTTTAATCTGGCCCTGTTTGTGTAGAAAATTTTATAAGTTTCATTTTTTTGTAAACAAAATTTGAAAAATACTAGAATATTATGCTTTGAGAACAAACAATATGTGCAATTTTATTTTTTTAAATATTTGAAGCGAATTAGTATGGGAAAGTTTTCGTTGTATCGATAAAATTAGGAAATCGCACTTTTTTTTTTTTTTTTGAATTTTGGGCATCATCCCTTCTGAAAGCTTTTTTGATGCACTTCTAGGTATCCTCCCTTTCGCATGTCTTTCTGATGAATTTTTATTTTCCTCCTCTTTGCTATCTGACCACTCTTTTCCCTGAGCAAAACACTTCTGCTAATGTTCATACTAGTTCTGGAAACTTAAGTCCTCCTTTGAGACTGTTAAGTTCCTTAGTAACAGCAGCTTGAATGTCTGAGATGCCTGAAAATCAGTGCCATTTTCAGTCATGGAAAGTGAAAAAGTCTGCTGTCATATATTCCCCTGATCTTTGGGCAGCAGATTTTTTTCCCTTTCCATGACGGAACTTGGCACCAAAATGACACCAATTTTCAATCCTTTCAGACATTCAAGCTGCTGTTACCTAGGAACTTAACAATCTCAAGGGAAGAATTTTTCAATAGTTTTCTTAACTTGTATGAACGTTCTTGTGTTTTGTTGATCATGGGAACTACTTTGAAAAACAGCAGCTGAACATATTTATCTGCAAATATGTAATACGATGATCATGACATCAGTAAACTTACTTTTCAGTCTACCTTGTAACATCAAGTATATTGCGTATACCTAAAAATGAAAAATATTTTGATTTGATTTTTTTTTAAGCACAAATATTTTTACATCATGAGTGTCTAAAATGTACTTTCAGATTATTTCTTTTCTGAGTTTGATTATGTTTGTAAATGTTTCTTACTAACTTTTTTACTTGTTGAGGTATTAATATCTACTTGAAAATTTTTATTTATTTTCAGGCTGGTTTTTACCATTTTGGATATTTTTCTTGATGGGATGTTCAAGTGTCCTTTTGTATCATTTGTTTGAAGATGAACACTTTCAAAGGAAAACATTGCCAAAATTACAATCACTTTCCACTGAATATTTTACAAAGTTCCAACATTATGCTTCAAAATTTTTGTCTGCTTTAGTTCCTATTTTTAAAGACTTAAAATCAGATTTTTTACAGGTTGTTCATCATGCAATGATATTAGTAACTAACTTTTTTAGACAGTTGGAACATAGTATAAAATTATTAGTATCGTTTTATTATTCATAAATCAGATTGTACAATTTATGGTTTTTGAAGGTAACTATGTTCAACTTTAAAATGGGTTTGATTAATATTTGAATAATTTTGTTTCCACAATATGAGTTTTTCTTTAAAGATTATTAAATTAGTTTTCTATTTAACTTCTTTTTTTCAACTTGAAATTAATAAGTATGGGGTTAAGGATAAATTATTATATCAAATCAACCATTACATTATGACTATAATCAATTTTTCTATTTATTATGACAATACTTGGTAACTATTTTTTGCAAAACCTAAGCACCTGTCCTGTATGTGACTTTTGTATGAATTGATCATTTGTACTGATACATTTGGGTGAATAAAATTATGAACATATTTCATATGGTTATATTATTTGTGAAGCTTTTTTCTGTATTTAATACTTATTAATAGTTTCTAAAAGAATAATTCAGTTTATCTTCAAAGTATAGACTTGATAAATTAATATCACAAATTGTAAAAGATATTTCATTATCTGACTTCTTTTTTATAAAAAGTGTAAATAAATCAAAATTTTTAAAATATGTTTATTTCAAATTCTTTTTTCAATAAAAAGCCAGCTTGCTCATATGGATTGGCACTAAGCCTTATCCCCCACAAAAATGTAAAGAATGTGTAGCAGAACATTGTTTTAGCTGGGTGTACCTCAGGCCCCTCATTTCAAATTTTTCTTGGGAGGGGGGGAATAAAGGGTGCAACTTATCTGTAAAAACATTGATTTCTTAAAGCCAGGGCAAGGCAATTTTGACCCCCCCCCCTGACCCCCTTAAATTATGGACCTGGTGTACATTGTAAAGAAACAAACAAAATAATCTATCTCTTAAATGACTTAATGACTTGTTTTACGTTTTTAGCCCATGCTAGTTGGTATAACATCGACACCAAATCATTTTGTTTTTTAAATTTGAAGTTCAAGAAAAAGAAAATTCTTTTTTTTTTTAAACGAAATTCTGGTATTCATTCATGTGTCAATAACAGAAATGTGATATTTTCTGGTATATTTCCGCACTTGCAAAAATGTTTTCCCTTATTCAAAATTTTGGGCTTATGTTTTATTGTATCAGGTGTACCAGATTCATTAAATCAGTGTGTTTGGCCATCTTTGTTTCAATTAAAGTTAAAAATCAAAGTAAATAAGACACAAATAATGAAAACAAAAGTTTTTTTACATCTTTGTTTTTAAAATTAGGGATGTACTAGATAGGGATTTTTCCCAAATTTCTGGTATATGGAGTTTGCTTTTTACTGGAGTTGGATATTCAGACCCAGCAGTATAGTGCTGTTATTTTTATGCAATGCCGGCAAAAAAAAAAAATTGTATATTCTTGGCAATTAAGAATCTAACATGCACTCAAGCCTCAATGCGTTACCAGATTTTGTTAACAGGGGTTATCAAGCATATTCAAGGTTTTTGTATTTTCTTCCAATTTGGTAAATTTCTGGACTTGTATTTATTTACCATGGAGCATTAAAAGCTTATGATGGAAGAAAAATGAAGTGCTCTAACACTGCTTGAAAACGGGAACTCAATTAGCTCTGTTGCGCAAGATTTAAGTGTCACAAGAGATATTGCATATCAGCTCAAGCGGTCTGTTTCAAAGTAGCCACTAGCAGAAGTTTTGATCATAAAAAAGGGTTCTGCAGCTCCTAGAAAGTCTGCAAAATGAGCAGATGACCTTCTAAAACGAGAAGTATTGAAGAACCCTTCCATAACACAGTAGAATTGAAACACAAACACCAAAATCTGCTACAAGAACAGTACGGCAGTCTTCTAAAGGATCTTGGCCTGCCAAGTCGCTGTGCAGTTAAAAAACCTATAGTAACTAATGGTGTGAAAAAAGGGCTGGGCATTTTGCAAGAAATACTAAAGCTCGACGTCTGATAATTGGAAACTGAAGCACAAGAACTGTAATGATATGTGGCCCATTTAGTGGAAGAGAGAGAGAGAGTGTACCCAAGTCTTACCTATTAATGTAAGAATTTGGTTATAAAAGTAGCAATTAATAAGTATATCATTTAATAAAAATAGCAGCAAGAATTGAAAACAGGATTTCCATCCCTAGATGGTGCAATGAATAGCGTTTTTGTGCACCCTGTTTTCTTTTTTTTTGCTACTCACTTACCCTTCAGTAAAAGTTAAATTTAAGTATAATAATAAATATATTTGTACCACGAATAGTTTTATCCTATTATCAATTATTGCAGCAATGCGTTATGGTATATTTTTAAGTATTTTTCTCAACTGTACTGAGTTTAGAGAAACACTTTTTCTTGTTAGTTAAAAAAAAAATTACACATGGTAATTTTTCGTCCTCGGTAGTGGCGGGTTGCCCTGTTCCGCAATTAAACTACTTTATTTGACAAGACAATACATATTTATGAATTATATGATGCCTTGAAATTTGCATACAGGAAATGTATAACGAATTGGTAAGTTTTTTTTCAGCTATTTACGTAATTATAATTAATTTAAAAAGAGAAACGAAGAGAAAAGTGATTTTTTTCCCATTTAAGTTTAGTTAAATTAATTGTAAATTTCAAATCAAAGGGTTAATAAAAACCTGTAAAGGTTTATGGGGAAATCGTTTATAATAATGTTAATATTACGAAATGATCATCTCCCGAACTGAAATTACTATTAGCTACATGAATAAAAAAAAAATACTAATACTAAGAAAATACATGGACGATTGATTCTCTGTAAACTCGTTATTTCTGATGTAGAAGCTGTCCAGGCATTCTTTTTTGACATGCTCGTATAATTATAATACTATTGCTCAGGAAATGAATCGATTACTTTAGTTCAAAAGATGGCCAATTAAAATTTGTTTTTCTGATGGATCATGACAGGAGACAAGTCCTCCACTGTATTTCTAATCAAGGAATGTCGCCAAGGGACGTTATTTTAACTTAGTTGCGTAATCTATGCAAAATAATTGAAACATAATTAGTTACGAAACTACTGATAAATTTAGTCACAAATCATGGAATATAATAAATTATGTTTCATAATTAAACTAATTAAGATTAATAAAATCACTTAGCAGAGGAATGTTTTTGCAATGACCAAGATGTATACTTTCATCACAAATGTGGCTCTGAAACTAAACAAAATAGAGTTTCAACACCCTTCTCAGCATTTTCGGCAACTTCACATTGATCGCGTTTATCTTCATGCCAAACAAGCCCGTCATTTAAGGGGATCAACTGTCCCCCCTCCCCTCCCCTGACTTTAAGAAATCAATGTATTTCCAAAAAGTGGGCATGGTCTTTGTTGTTTTCCGATGAAATTGCAATGTGTTTGCCCCTTTTGACCCCCCCCCCCCTTGAAAAAACTTAAAATGACGTTGTTGCATTTGTGTATTGAATTTCTTGAAAACCGCAGACAATTCTGAAAGAGCTTTTTCCTGAAAATTACTGTTGTGTAATTGGTCAGCCAATAATAGGACAAAAATTTCCCCTAAATTTTTTATAAAAAAAATCCCCTTGGGTCAAATCTCCCTAGTTTCCCCTATGCTTGAAAATATTAAGAAATAATGACACAGAATGAATTTTCCTTCAAAGATAAAAAGAAAAATAAGTAAAGATATATTTTTACCGGCCACCTTGTCTAGCGGTCAGAGCAGTCTGCCTCTGATGGTGTGGTCCTGGGTTCAAGTCCCGGCTTGGGCATGGATGTGCTCTCTCCCTTCTGTCCTTGTCCTTTGTATGAATGTGTTGCTGTGAAAGGTTGCCTACCCTATAAACGAGTACCTATGTCATGCGTGTACTGTGGCAGTCGGACTTCGCACCAAATTACGGTACAGTTGGGGAAAGTGAAGCAGCGCACCCCAAGTTGCCAGCCTGGCTGGCACGCGCCACGAAAAAGATATATTTTCCAATAATTCCATATGACACCCGGAAATAAATATTGAAATTAGAGGCTTCCTTAACAATAAACTGTTTGTAATTCAGAACAATATAATTAGTATTTTAATCAAAAGCTCTTTTAATACCTTATACAACTTTTTTTATTCCTAAAAGGAATTTGTTGGGGCAAAATAATATCTAATTTCATGTAATGTATTCATTTTCGACTGTTTCATTGTTTTCATATGCATTTTTACCAAAGTATGAATGAATATTGAATATAGATTGTTTCTAAGGAATTGCGTTTATAATAATTAAATTAACTTTCAATGGCAGCTCCAAATGAAATGGTTATTTTGAGTATTGTGGCATTATTAATCTCAAAGAGCTTAACAATGCTCTTAGTTTCAAATTCAACCATCATCGTCGCAATTTGCTGTATGATGTTTCCTCTCTCTTTTCTGTATGTTTGTTCAGGTCAATCAGAGCCACGAGTTATTTTTATGTTACAGTAAACTCCCAATTATCCGCGGTCTGGATTATCCGCTATTTTTCACTTTTCTTTCTTTCTTTCTTTTTTTTTTTGGCGGTGATGATTTACTGAATGCAGAAAAATGCGAGTGTGGTATTGGTCGATTTTACTTTTAAAGATATTTTCTACACTCAATATTATAATTTTTAGCAATAATTTAAATGTATATGTAGTGTTATTAACTTTTTAGCTATTACATACACTAATATCGTTTTTTAGCTATTTTTCGGATTATCCCTGGTATTCGCTTATTCGCGATTACCGTACCGCTCTATTCCGCGAATAATCGGGAGTTTACTGTGCATATCATTTCAATAACGTTTACTTTTACTTATCCTTATCTGTTAATTTTTAATGTCATAAAATGAATTCTTTCTAGAAGTATTTACAACTTTTCAATCATAGAAAGGAAGATTGATTGATATTGATTTTGGCTGTGAAGGAATTAATATTTTTCTTATTCAACTGTTTTTTTTCCCCAGAGATGGAATCAAAATAAACATTTATATCTTACACACACTCACGCTCGCCCTCGTACTCATACACATTTATGTATGGGGTTTTGCATTTGAACCTGGTCTTAAAGAAAAGAATATATTACGCGATTATATATGGAGACATGGAAAATAGCTTGGTCATTCCGCATTCAGTATTACATGTACGGAACATTTCAATGCCAAATTTCTAATTATTTGTTTTGTTTTCTAAAGTTTCTTTAATTAGCTTTTATTTTATTTTATTTATTTATTTATTTATTTTATTTTTTATTTCTTTCTTTCTTTCTTTGTTATTTCTTTGTTTATTTATTTTTTTTATTTAATTTCGCTGTGAAAATATGAATAACAAAGTTTTCAATTATTTTAACTTTTTTATTATTTTCAGTGAAAAAAATAAATATTTCGAAATTCAGCTATGAAATGTCCCGTATGTTATTCTGAATGTTGAAGAAAGACTCAGCTATTTCCCTTGCTTCGAAATGGTGCTTTGGAGGAAATAGCATTAAAACAATATTTGACTGAGTTAGAATTTAAATGAGCAATCGGCAAAGCAGCTAAGTTAAATGGAGGGAAATTAGTTCCCGCGTATGTTGCAGGCATGCACATAGATGCTCTCATAAACGCATAACTAATTGCATTCAAATCCTAGCTCAACTACAAATCACTTGTACTCAGCTCAATAGTTTCGGCACTTTAGACTAAGTGTATATAAGGGAGAGCGGGGTACAGTGAGGCAGCTTTTATTTCTTCTGTTATGATTTCTTTAATTTTAGTTTTACGGACATTTTAATTGCAGAATATGATAATAAAACTTGTTTGCTGTCAGTGTAATTTTGTTCATATTTTTTTAATTATTATATTCTTCTTTAAAATATTGATTTTCGAAAGGCTCTCATGTTCCCCCCTGTGCGCTCTGAGGGAGAAAAATCAGGGAGTACAGTAAAAAATAGAGGAAGACTCATAAAAATAATATAATAAAAAAATATGGAATGCCATTAAATACAGGTTGAGGTATATACCGCGCACAAAACATGCGAGTGCCTCGAAGCCGGAAAAAGTGGGTTTGATTCCTACCTTCCCCTGGGTGTTCTTTTCATCTGTATTGAGTCTTTCCTGATTTTATCCAGAGGCTAAGCGCCTGGTTCCCTTATTAAGGTAATGTTGATGTGCTTCTAAATACATAAAAATAAATAAAATTTTTAAATAGTTAGAATGTTATATCATATAAAATCTAATGAAAAAAAAATTGCACGAATTTCGTGTATTCTACTACGCACCCTATTAATTTAAACCTAACTAATCACTATTGTGCCACCCCTGGAGAGTGTTTATATCCGAACATGTTGAGTGACTTGAAAACTGGAATACTGTCTGTCCATGAAAACCGCGCCTAGCACTAGCGAACCATTCCACTTAAAAAAGGGATGATGGGTTGTAAGTGGGAACTTTCCGAAGTTTTCAATTTAAAACTTGCATTTGCTATCCTTTTGACTTATTCAACTAAACCATGCATTTGAAATTAGCATCGTTCTACGTTGTCTGATACGGCTCAAAATGCTTCTTATTATTCTTCCCTTATTGTAATCTTATCTATCACACCTATTTTGGAAAGATCAGAGAAGACCTGACGCATGCGTAAATACGCGGAATATTTTACCTCAGAAAATCAGACAGTAGTTCATTCCAATATTTTGAAATACGACTTATTTGCTTGAAAAAACATTGCCCGAAGTGTTGTCACATGTTTGTGAAAAGACATTACATTCTAGTTTGAAATACAATTATTCAGTTCTACACTTAACCCCCAGTGCACTGAGATACATACCCAAGAAAAGTAGACTTTTCGGTTTCTTTAGACACAAAAATAGCTATTTTTTCTCAGTCTTGAGTGTGAACCTTGCAACTAATGCGCTTATTAGATAACTTATGTATATTATTACGTAAGTGTACACGCAAAAACTACGGTTGAACCTCATTGAATTGAAACAAGAGAGGTCATAAATACAGTACTTTTTCACTTTCTTTGACATAGTTCGGTTGTCCCCGACAGATTGCATTTGAGATCATTCATAAAAGTTATGATATATTTCAATTTAAATACTTAATTTCGTGTTGTATATCACAAGATTTTTTTTTTCTGCTGATGCTCAATGCAGAGATAATAAAACTTTTTTAAATGTCGATTTAAAACAACCTCTTCATCTAACCTCACTTAACAAGTTTTTTACAGCTTTCCAAAATGTTTTTTGAAGGGATGGAAAAAACAAGCGTCTTCTGAAATTTTTTGAAGAACACAAAAATTTCAGCTACCTCAAAAATGTTGTACATCTTCACACCCCATTTCTGCCCGGTGTTTATAAAAACTTCCTCTTTACTATATCCAATTAATTACATCTGTCACCAAACAGTTGGGTTTCTGTTATTATTTAATTATAGAGTTTTGAGTTTAAAGTTGGTACATACAGATAAATTTAAATGAGATGAGATGGTTTCAATAATTTGAACGATTTTCTTAGCGTGGTCTGTAAAAGTTTTTAGTAAAGCATAACAATGTTTATTTCCAGCGATGGAACATTCTCTTGAAACATGATATTTGTTCAAAGCAACGAAGTCCAACTTCTTTCGTAAATTCTCAAAAAGTGTATTTTCTTACTTTGTCAAGTCTTTCCTTCAATTTTCTTTTGCCCAAAAGGAATTCTGGAATTTCGTTACCTCTGTTTCTGTGGCACTATAGATTATCTAATAATCTTGAAAATGTAAAGGAAGAAGTGAAATGCACTTCTTTTCGCTTTATCTCCAAACGACTTTTGTTTTGCCTTTGAGAATTCCGTATCAGAACAAATAGTAGGACTCGATTTCAATACTTTCGTTGATTCGTTTTCCAACAAAGGTTAATGAACTGCATTGTAAGGCAAAACTCGCTATATAATTACTCTAACAAATGCACATGAATCAGATTGGAATCATTATTGTTTTTGTTTTTTTTTTTTTTTTTTCATCTGGGGCCACATGAATGAAATCGCATGTTCTGGAAATTTCTTTTAATGAGTTTGCACAAGATTTTAGGCTCATGCCTATGACGTTTCATTTTTGTCAACAAATTGACGGGTTAAAATGATAATGGCATAAATCAAGAATTTGACAAATTGAGTTAATCATAGATTTGGATTCCTCTTTACTTCGTACACGAAATTTTCGACAAGGAAACTCTGGACGTAACCATAGACTACGTTACTGATCACTAAATACACTGTTCGACAAAAAAAAAAAACCTTGAAAATGCTTCTGGTATTTTGAAGGCTGATTCTTATGTAAAATGACCCCCTGAATCCGAATATGACCCCCGTTTTCCCCCATCACGTCCCAATTTTTTTTAAAACGCCCCCCTTTTTTTTTCATTTTTCCTTAGTTTCAGGGCTATAATATTTTTTTTGGAGGGGAAAGGAGCCTTATATTCACCAATAAATTTTTTTGGATGTCAAGAGAGACTCAAAGTTTAAAATCATGAGCACCGAGAAAAAATCGGGGAACTTGGGGGGGCGTGGCCCCCCAAAATATTTGAAAAATCACCAAAAACGATCTTTTTAGTCTAGTTTCTTTAAAAAGACCTTTAAAACATTTTTTTCGGTGCAGAACCAGAGTATAAGATCCGCTCCTATGGCTCCTGGGTCAGAAAAAATTTTCACGCTGTAAAATTTTTTTAAAAAAATAAAATAATGCTTTAAAAATCGCACTTTGCACTCGAGTTTTAAAGCAGGTCTTCAGCCAAAAAAAAAAACAAAATTGTGGCTGATTCTTATGTCAAATGACCCCCTATTTCCAAATATGACCTCAGTTTCCCTCCTCCACCCCCTTTTTCCAGAGAGTCCCCCCCCCCCAATTCAGAGTCATTTTACTAATTCGGAGGGGAAAAGTACATTACGTAACCCGTTAACATAATTCTAAAAGGCAACAGAGGTTCAAAGTTCAAAATCATGTACATGTGTACCAAAAATATAAACTAGGGCGGTATACCTCCCCCCTCCCCCCCCCCCCCCAAAAAAAAGAAAAAATTCAATACTCTGATTTTTCACAAAAAAAAAAAAAAAAGTTTAAAACGTCTCTTAGAAAAACAAGAAAAGAAGATTTTTTTTTTTTTTGGGGGGGGGGGGGTACACCGCCATAGTTTATATTTTTGGTACACATGTACATGATTTTGAACTTTGAACCTCTGTTGCCTTTTAGAATTATGTTAACGGGTTACGTAATGTACTTTTCCCCTCCGAATTAGTAAAATGACTCTGAATTGGGGGAAGGGGGGGAACTCTCTGGAAAGAGGGGGTGGAGGGGGCAAACTGAGGTCATATTTGGAAATAGGGAGTCATTTGACATAAGAATCAGCCACAATTTTGTTTTTTTTTTTTGGATGAAGACCGGCTTTAAAACTCGAGTGCAAAGTGTGATTTTTAAAGCATTATTTTATTTTTTTAAAAAAATTTTACAGCGTGAAAATTTTTTCTGACCCAGGAGCCATAGGAGCGGATCCTATACTCTGGTTCTGCACCGAAAAAAATGTTTTAAAGGTCTTTTTAAAGAAACTAGAATAAAAAGATCGTTTTTGGTGATTTTTCAAATATTTTGGGGGGCCACGCCCCCCCAAGTTCCCCGATTTTTTCTCGGTACTCATGATTTTAAACTTTGAGTCTCTCTTGACATCCAAAAAAATTTATTGGTGAATATAAGGCTCCTTTCCCCTCCAAAAAAAATATTATAGCCCTGAAACTAAGGAAAAATGAAAAAAAGAGGGGGGCGTTTTAAAAAAAATTGGGACGTGATGGGGGAAAACGGGGGTCATATTCGGATTCAGGGGGTCATTTTACATAAGAATCAGCCTTCAAAATACCAGAAGCATTTTCAAGGTTTTTTTTTGTCGAACAGTGATATTGGTTAGTGGAAATTCCCACAGTCTAAGCGGAATGTTTATTTGCTTCAGTATATGCAAATAAACATTCCGCATTTATCCCCCCAATCATCATATGAACGTTAATAAGATATAATGGCACCTAAGCACGAATTATTAATACATACTGTAAGTATATTACTGTTTCATTGTCTCTCTCTGCCATTGATCTTGAATTTTGTACATCGTAACAGTATTTTATGTTGAATAATACAGCTTTTTCGAGCAGTGTTCGAAGCAGTGTGAGGAGTGTTTATATAATGTCTAAAGTGGAGTGTCTAAATGGAGTGTCTAAAATAATTGAATATGTTTATAAAAAATCTGTGTTCATACATACTACTACGCGAATTCCAGGATTAACATCAGGGGTGCCCACAAGGGGGATTATGGCGCAAGTTGCGCCATCAAAATTTTTGGGGGGGATTTTTTAAAACTTATTTATTTATTTAATTATTTATTTAAATTATTTACTGATTTTTTTAGTAAAAAATTTTCATTAATTAATATTTTTAATTTAAATTAGTTCTTTAATTTCTTTATTATTATCATTTATTTATTTATTTTGTGTGTGAGTGTGCTTGGAATGTCTGGAAGAGAAAAAAGCGATTCTGTTCTACGCATAATTAGTACTTTTAGAAAATTAATCAAATATATAAAATTCTCGTGTCACAGTTTTCGTTGCCATACTCCTCCGAAACGGCTTGACCGATTTTGATGAAATTTTTTGTGCTTATCCAGTATCTATGAGAATCGGCCAGCATCTATTTTTCATCCCCCTAAATGCTAGGGGTAGTCCACCCCTAATTTTTTTTGTTCGCACGTAACATCTGATCTACTGAACCGATTTGGACGATTTTTTTTTAATCGATAGGAGATGGTGTAACTTAGGTACCATGTACTCATATGACAATATTTGTGCACTAGAAAAAAAGTTATGATCGAAAAACTAACATTTCATGTCATTTAAAACAATATGTGTTATCGTAAATCCTTACTTCAATGAGCGACCCGATGGTCAAGTGGTTATGCCCGTCAGGTTGAAGTTCCTGATGGAATGAGATCGAATCCAGGCCCGCAAGGATTTTTTCGAACAGCTGCATGGTTTTTTTTTTTTTTTTGAATGATTTTAATGATTGTAATGTCCTTATGCAGGTACATCCCCTCATGGGAATCTACCCCATATTTTTTTATAGTACAAAATGACAGTTTTGGTCGGATCTTTGTTAAAATTGGCAATGGGGTCCTTCGATGCTGTAGAATTTTCTTATGGACGTTTGCGCCATTTTTGGGGGCTTTAAATCGATTGTGGCAATAAATGGTTTTTGATTTGCGGCACTTATATTATTTTTTCAAAAATTATATACACTATCAATTATATTATGTTAATTTTTGTACCTTTATAAAATTCTGTATTTTATACCTTGCATTTACGTCAAATTCAAGGTAAAATTAAAAGTCAAAAATTCTGAAGAAGATAAGTATATGTTAAAAATTAAAATAACTATTTTTTGTGATTTTCATATTGGTTGTGACCAAAAAACATCATTACAAACAAATAAAATGTATCAAACACCATGAGTGTTGAGTTATTAAGCAAAATCTGCTGTGTAAAATTTTTTTTCACTGCGAGAGGGGGAGGGGGGTATCAACGACCATTAAAGTGACACAAATTTTTAAAAAATAAAGGTTGGATCTCCAATTATCTTGCTTCGTAACGGCTGTGCAACGGTACGCGATTAGTCATTCAAAAATTAATGAAAAACGTGATCGAAGCCAGGATTTTAAATGGCAAGTTCAGAGGTGAAAATATACTCATACCACGGATTCCTATTATACCTACAGATGTGCCAATTCAATTCAAACGTATTCAGTTTCCGATTAGATTGGCATTTGCAATGACTATCAACAAATCCCAAGGTCAAACGATGTCTGTTTGTGGCTTAGATCTGAGAACACCAAGTTTTTCACACGGACAATTATACGTGGCATGCTCTCGAGTGGGTAAACCATCCAGTTTGTTTGTGTTAGTTAAAGATGGACTAACAAAAAATATTGTTCAAGCTATAGCATTAAGAGATTGATATTGTTTAATAGTGTTACTGTCGTAATTGTTTAATTAATGATATATAATTTTAAGGAATAAATTATAATAACTTAGAAATAATGTTTGCCTTTTGTTAGTTTTATATTCCCTCATCGTTCACAGCGCTCCATGCTTATTTCACGCATATACCATTCTTACATACATACAATATACACATTCTACCATACATACATACTTACAGTAAGTAAGCTATTTTTTGTCTACACTAGAAATTACTAGGAAACTATTTATATGGCAAAACAACGTTTGCCGGGTCAACTAGTAATAAATAAAAAAATAAATAAATATTAAAAAAAATAATATTTTAAAAAATAAATAAAATAAAAAAAGAGAGGTAAAAATAAAAATTACAAGAGGGTTGTGAAAATTTTCTTGGGGGGGGGGATTTGCGCCATAGAGCTTGGGGGGGGGGGGTATGGGCACCCGTGATTAACATAATAGTCGAAGATCCAAGGAAAAATACGTTTTGCTCAGTTCACTGATCAATTTCGGATTTAAGTGGGTATACATCGGTCGAGCAATGCAAAAGTGAAATTTTAATTCATTTCTTTTAGAATTGAAATGAAGTATGGAACAACTTTCCTTTGCCCTGAAAATAAAATTCCGTGATTTCTTGAAACTTTTATCTAGTTAGACAACGTTTGCTTCAGCAGTTTCTTTTGATAGGTATTTCAAAGAGAAACTTCATTCCTAAAGATTGCATTTTGGCTAAACGCGTAAAAATTCTAAAACTTCAAAAGAAATCGTGGTAAATATGGCACCAAGTAAATTGATACATGTATTTTATGTAGCGTACATTAAACTAAACTTGTAGAATAATAAAATCAACTAAAAAGTGTAACCAAAAGCTAATAAACTGAAAATATAAATAATTGTACTATTTTTTCATTTAAAATTAAAAAAAAAAGAAAAGAAAATGAAAGAGCGATTAAAATTAAAAAAATTAGTGTCTTCAAAATCAAACCAAAAATTTAAATGATAAACTTTCTGCTTAATTCTATCGTCTGCCTTAAAGTCCAAATAAGCTAAAAGTGAGAAAAGTTACAACATCAAAAAAGTGAGATAATTAAAATGAATATTTAAAAAAAAAAAGAAATGAAGAAAACCCTATTTCACTTTTCAATGAGGCATGTTGAAATAAGCCGTGTTTAAAAAAAAAAGACAAAAAAGGGAGAAGAAATTTTTCTCTAATCTACTGAGCAAACAACCTAAAAAATAATTCAACTTTTAAGTGAAATGATATGCATGAAATCAAAATGAAAAAAATGTAAGGGATTATTAATTAAAATGACAAACCAAATAATAATATCGCTAATACTACATGAGAAAAGGGGAGTTTTTTTTTTTCTTTTTTTACCTCTGCAATACGTAATAGTTAAAATCAAATCATGGGATACTCTAACTGCATAAATAAACAAATAAATGGGTATGAAGGAGTTGGAAGAAAAAAAACGAAAATAATAGTTTTTTTTTTTATTAGAGATAAGGAAATTTGTCGTAACTGAAAATCAACGGTAATACAATAATATACAACCAAAAGAAACTATGCGACAGTAAAATGCTCGCAAAATGTCATTCAGAAAAGACAAAACTTAAAAAAAAAAAAAAAAAAATGTAGATTAAATTTTAAAATGCGGAGTGGGAGCACATGAAGTCACGTTCAGGTATACACATACGCCAAACGATGCATTTGAGGGTGATTGTCTTTAAATTGCTCACACAGAGAAAGTCATTTTATTTATTTGATTTATGTAACATGGTTTTATTTAGAAAACATCAAGCTTCGCAAATAAAGCAGACAGATTGTTATACCTGTAATTAAAATGGAAGCATTAACTTCCACTAATGTGGCGTCAAAACCTTTGAAGTTCCAAAAATTGAGGTTCCAAATTTTAGTGGTTCGTAATCACGACAAACTCTAACACTCTACGCGAAAAGATAAGTGGTTAATTTGATGTTTCATCACTTTGAAGTGAAAGGGGAAAATAAGTTGAGCATCATACAAATTTGTCATTCTTTTTCGAATGCTCTGTACTTGTCGTGGTGAGGAGGAGAAAAATTTAGTTGGTGATATATCATTTAGCACCTCACCCAGCCTGCAAGAAGGGGGAAATGGACAGGCCTCTAGGTTCCTTAAAGGCCTCCTTGGTGAAAGCCCGGAATTTCTGACATCAGTTTCAAGCTTAGAGATATCTTTTTCACAGGCACGAGTGATTTCAACCGGAGTGGTTTAGTGGTAGATTTTCTCAAGCTCAATGCTTGTTTCTATCCTACCTGAATGCTAATGAAAAGTTTTACTTGTCAAAAGTAATGAACCACTACTGCCTTCTTTAAGTTAGTCATGTGAAATATTGTACTTCTTTACTTAGTATTGTTGGCTGCATAAGGCATAAAGAAAGGCATGCGTAAAAAAAAGTATAAACAAAACAATGCCATATGTTTACTTTTTCTGAGATTTAGTGCTTTCCGGCGGAATTCTGGGGTAACCATAGACAAAAAGAAAGAAAAAAAAAACTCACTGAGTAAGTGCATCCTATGCTTAGTCACGTAGTACTGCTCTTCTGTTCGTGAAATGTGTTTTGTGCTTTCCGCCTCTTTTGGATATACCTCTCGTCTGGTGGTCGGATGAACAATTTTTCAGATTTTTCTAAAGCTATTTTTCCACGCCTTCAATCCTCTGGCAATTGCATGTAAGTAAACTTTCCGTTTATTTTACTTACTCATAGTTTACATTACTGTCTCATCAGGGCCTGATTACTGAATAGGCCAACTAGGCCGCGGCCTAGGGCCCCCACAACTTAAGGGGCCCCTAAATGGTAAAATTGCTGTATGCATGAATTTGTTTCATCCTATGCCTAAAATTGTAAAACCTCAGTACAGGGGGCCCCCAAAAAGTATTTGGCCTAGGGCCCCGCAATTTCTTAATCGGGCCCTGTGTCTCATTACTTATTTTTTTAGACTTGTTGATGTTACGTTGTTTGATTCTCTTTGTTTGGTACACTGAAATGCACTGTTTGGTAAATATTGAAAAGAAGGGAACATTTCTTATCAATATGGTGATTTTCGTACGTTTAAGCTCTATATGATTTATTTATTGCTTCTGAATTGTATCTTTTTAATGAACATTGAACTCAAGTTTGGCTTTTTTTATTAACATTTTTTTAAAAAATGATAAAATATATTTCAAAAAATTTATTATGCTTTTTAGAGCGGTATAAGACTTGTTTTTAAAATGGAAAAGGGATTTTCCTTTTTGTGACGTCAAATCGTTGGGTATAAACTTTAATGGCTGTATAAATTTATATTGTTTAGAAAAAAAATACATATAATAATAATAATCGTTGAAAAGAGTAAAGTTAAAAAAATCATTGTAATAACACTAGTTTTGTTGAAATCGGCTTCAAGGTGAAGCAGCAAATTATTCCCTTTCAGTGCTGTTTTCTTCGACAGCAAAAAAAAAAAAAAAGCTTTGCTCCCAAATAGTTGGGGACTCTTTGCGTTCCCAAGAACTGGCACTATTTTTGTGGACATAGATTTAACAAATACACATTTGCGAATCGTCTCTGAAATTGAAGCACAAATGGCCTCCATAGATCAGCTCGATGTTTACGTTTTCTTCATAAGAAACTGAGATATTTCGAAGTCTTATAGTTACACAACTCTATCAAACACAATGCACTGAATTTCAGTTAGTTTTATTTTAACGACAGGCAAAACAGTTTTAAAAACAACATAATTGTGCTCAAAATCAAAATTATATCCTTAAAGCCTCCATTGGAGGTCTTTACGCGTCATATCTTTGGTTAGCTATAGGTTTTACTGGAGTAGCACGTGTTGTAAAGGCTTAGCTAGATTTTCGAACAGCTTGATAGTTTTAAAAATAGTATTTCAAAGGTGACTGACTAACTGCTCAGAAATTTTTTAAAAATAGAATATAAAAGATACAGTATATCGCTCAAGTTTTGGGTTTAAGTTTCATCAAAAATGTAGTTTAGCCTTACGCGAACATCATGACATAAATTCATTTGAAAATAAATCTTCGCTAAAAATGCTCCTCGTGCATTTTATTTTAAATAAAAATGCTCAAAATTCGGAGAATCCATCAGATTTCACAGTATTTTGCAGAAAATTACAAAATTCCTTTTTGGATAAAAAATATGTCAACATTCGTGAGGAAGAAGAAGCATGAAGGCATGACACGTATTGCGTTATTACACACAAAGGATTGAGGCGTGGACCTGCGTCATTTCTTGTCTTCGCATCCAACGATTGTTGATCTACAGTATTTCAAGAAATTTTTAGAAGTTTGAAGCTAAGAAGATGGCTTTTGGATTGTATGCTGTATGCTTAATATTATTGATAGCGAATTACACCCAATTCAGTAAGTTTCAATCGATTTTATTCATTTCCAATGCATTGTTTGTATGCCTTAATTAACAGTACGTAGCGATTCTGTGAAATATCTTTTTTAATAAACCGGCTTCTTTTGACACACCAACAAGTGGTATTATTTATTAATAATGTATGTAAAGTTTAGAAATGCAATTATAATTTCAATAGCTTTATTAAGTATTGGAATATTTTATATTCAAAAATAAAAAGCAGTAATTAAACATAATATGAAATACTGTACATTTCCATTCTTCTATGCTCTCATTTTTCCTCAGAGTATTTGACAAAAAAGTATATCTACTTAATATTTTAAAAAGTTTTTGAACGGATATGTTTTCTTAAATTTAAAGGATTGAATATTATCAAATTACATGAAAAACTACATCTTATTTAGAAGCCATCTGAAGCTACTTTGATAATGCTTAATTTTTCCTCTCTACTCTTTTCTTTTCTTATCTTTCTTTCTTTTTTTTTATAATACATTTGCCGAGCTGAGCATATCATAGAGTTCGGATACATTGTGTAATGACACTCCCAATTAAATTATTTAAAAAATGAAAATGTATAAAAATATCAGGGAAACATAAAAACAGATAAAAATTAACATACAGGTAAATTCCACTGAAATTTTCCGTTTTAATTGTTGCATGTAATAATGGTTCGAAAATAAGATACATATTTCAGAAGCAATGGATAATCTAACAAGACTCTTAGAAATTATTTTCTATGAAATAAAGAAGGTTATTGTGCTCGGAGCCGACGAGAGACTATGTTAGCCTTGTCAGAAACTACCCAAGTAGCCAGGGGCGCCCCGAGCTTAAATTTTTGGGAGGGGGAAAATTCTCAATTTTGCCGAATTGGAACTTCAAAATGTGCCGAATGAAAAAATAAGAGTATGTACACAAACCTTATACCATTATTATGGGTATCACTTAAAAAAAAGAAATAAAAACAAGAACTTTGATAAATATATATGATGATTTGATAATTTGGATCGTCAAAGCGATTGATTGGATTTCTTATACAAATTAAAACATATTGACTGCAAGACAGATTATAAAATATTGCATATATGATGCGTGTTTACAAATTTAAGTATGCTGGTCATTTGACACGTTTGTGAAACAATAGAATTAAGTTTATATATACAAAATAAATAAACACATATATACACACATGAGCCAATATTTAGAAAAGTGCCAATTTGAAGTTGGAGTTTTCTGAAAAAAAATTTTTTTTGCAGAAAAAAACTAATATTGGATTTAAAGTCTAAATTGGGTCTAAATGCGAGAAAATAAAAGGGGGGAGGTCAAGGAAGTTATTTACCCCCTCCTTAGATTACTCACTTTTAAGCCGTTACAGATCTGTTGAATGTTACAGATCTGATGTTAATATGAGCTACATATTTGAGTTTATGCTTTCAGTCTTCGTTAACATCTCTAAATATGATACCATTTCCTTGAATTTTTAACATATAATTAAGACAATTATATTAAAATATATATATTTGGCTAAAAAATCAAATTTCATTATAAAAAAGCATTTCTTAGAAATAAAAATGAGCGATAAGGTTTTTAGATAAAATAAATTATGAGATTACCAAATCCAAGCTAATAAAACATTTGTTTTGTTTTGAAACAACACACAACTTCAACTTTTTCAACACACAACTCTGCTGCTTGCTTTTCTTTAATTAGTTGCAGGAAATTTAATTTCTTGATCAGAAATTCAAATTTAGCATGCTAGTTATTATCTAGTTATTTAGCAAAGTTATGAGAAATTGAAGCACAAAAAAAAAAAAAAATAAATAAATAAATAAATAAATAAATAAAATAATAATAATTAATTAACTTAATTTCTGCAGTGTCAATTTTTCTTATTTTACTAACTTCTATTGTTAGGTCATACAAACCACAAATGAAGCAATTGTACTAAAACTCATTGCTTTTCATTTTTTAAGAACAAAAATATTCAATATATATGGCTAAAACCTATGATTTTTGCTTTTTATAATTCTGAAACGTGTGAGTTAGTTCTGTAACATATTCGCTGTTTTTCAATGTTACCGCTCTGACTGTTACCGATCTGACAAACTGACAAAGTTTTTTTTTAATTTCCGAGTCGATCGCACTAAACCAAAATCAAACACGTGGTTTTTTCACTTGTAATAAAGGACTATACTTATATATATAAAATAATTTTTAAAATAATAAAAACTGCGCATTTTAGAGCGTGTTACCGATCTGATGACTCACATGACACACATTTTATAAAATCACTTTAAAAAATCTTACCTACAATTTTAGATGCAGAAATGCAAATTTTTAATTACGATTCGATAAAACATCCCACCAGGTACTCAGTATCACGTGGTATAGGTGCAGGGAATGATTTTGGGAGCCTAAACATAGATCGGAAGTTATTGTTACCACTCTGACGGCGGAAGTTGGGACACGCTTTTTTCGCATAGGATATCAGATCAGAAAAAGATTAAAACAAAAATGAAGTAAAATATCAACAAAGGGGTAAAAATAGAATCGTTTTTTGTGCAAGTGCGTTTTTTTTGGGAAGTTAGAAAGTGCGCATAACCTGTTTGCATGCTAAGCTTTGCTACTGGGGACACTTTACCGATCTGATTTTTGATGTATCAAAACAATATTTTCTGAAGAAAATTTTTTTTTTCTGATGTTATTAGATGAAATGAAAGCAAAACCTTATCTTCTTTCTGGGGAAAATATTTTTTTTAACTAGTTATTGAAATACTAGTGAAAATTCACTTGGGACTCAAATTGGCACTTTTCTAAATATTAGCTCACATAGTCATAGCTGTTCATCAGTTGTTACTTTACAATCTGAAAATTTTGGCAAAAAATACAAAAAAGAGTTAAGTACTTACAAAAACTGTTAGTTCCAGAATTTTTGCTAGAAATATTATTCATGAGCTAAAGTTTGACTTTTACACGTCTAGCTTTTAGTAATGACCACGTTTTTACTATTTCTTTAGTGTTCAGTTTCCTCCGATAAAACCTAGTGAATTTTTGTATTCTTCCGATGTTTTGAAGACATTATTCAAGCAGACACTTTCTTTGGTTAAATCACAAAAGATTTCTAATTCCGCTTGTAGGACATGAGCGTCTGGCTTTAATCCTGGAAATAGCTGTGTAGCTTTTTTACAGTCGCTAAAGTAATTTGTGTTTTGCATAGAGGCAGTTTTAAGAGATCAAAAAGGGACTTGACAATACTAATACATGAAGTTAGATTTTCTCTCATCAAGTTAATAAGAGAGTCAAAAAATAAATTGAAATGCCACCGGTAAAAAGTTGATAGATCTAAATTGGCTTCATTGCCTCTGTTTTCATGCAAGCGCAAAGAAATTCTTCTTTTTCGATGACGAGATACAAAGTTTGCGATTGTGTCCTCTCCTGGAATCAATAATTCAAGAAACTTTCCCCAGCTTCAATCATACTATTATTCATCATACTTTGGTTAATCCTCATCAATTCAAAAGTATTTAGTGAACTTTGAGTGAAATTGAAAGCATTTAAGATGCACAGATCATCTTTTTCTAAGCATCCTGTCAGTGTTTTCGTTTTTGGCATGACATTCTTTAAAAAAATTAACATGATGATAAAGTCTAAGGAACTTAATTTTTTTCGTAATGCACGAGCAGAATCTGTTGTCTTTTTATCAAATTTAATGCTATCATCGTTCGTGCAAATAGATTTAAAGGTGTCTAAAACTTCCTGTAGGACCTTTAACGAAGAAATTAATCTGTTTCTCTAATTATTGAGGTCCATGGCGGATTTACCAAGTCACACATGTCGCAACTAAGACATAAGAGCCTGTGACATAATGACTGTGACATAAGAGCCCGGAAAGGAATTTAAACTGCACATGAAAAAATGTTCACGTTAAACAAGGGGCTCCCAAATTGTATTGCGACAGGCTCTCAAGTGTGGGAGTCCTATGGCCATTGATTTAAATCAGTGAGTAAAAAAATGCATTGAAACAAATTAAAAGAGGAAGAAAAAAGATCAATTTAAAACTAACCGTTAATGGCGATAATTCGCTGCTTGAAGCAGTCTTTATTTTCTTTCTTGCAGCATCAAATGGATTTTTTGGAGCTCCAGCAAGTTTCACGGAGATATGTTTTCCACTGTGACAAAGTTCCTCATGTTTCCGTTTATAATCGTCATCAAAAGTACTTCCACAAATTAAACACTCAACTTTATATCGTTTACGAATTCTCCTCATTGTAAGCAAAATCAATAAATTAAGTAGAACAGATAGAAGTATTTCTGTGTTAAATTTAAAACGAAAAACAATATTGAACTAGTTCGACGTTCGATTGATAATATTTTTCAGTACGAGAAATGAGAAAATCTGCTTGTAAAGCAAAAAAAAACTGAAGTCTCTGCACATAATATCAGAGTTCTTTGTGTTCAAAGTGCAACATTTATGCATTGCAGCATTTTCACTATATATTATCCGTCTTTTCTGGGGTTATGCTACACACTATGGAATTCACCGAAAGGCGCTAAGGAAAGAAACGGTTTGGTTTATGGTAAATAATGTCAATAAAAGAATGAGATCTATTTTTATTAATCGGATCTTCTCATTTTCAAAGTTAACAAATGTATAACAAAAAAAAGAAAGATTGGATCCGAACGTACTATATATATATATATATATATATATATATATATATATATATATATATATATATATATATATATATATATATATATTGCAAAAAAATATTTCAATAATATCCCTGGATGTGCCGAATCGTTGTCTGAATTTGCCGAATGACGAAAATGTTTGGGAGGTCCCGGTGACCTCCCTGGACCTCCCTTTGGGGCGCTCCTGCAAGTAGCACACTTCGTTTTTTAAAGGTTGTAAAATGGTTATTAACGTTGTGACAACGGATTAAAAACGTTTATAAAACGTTAAAACGTTTTTTGTGCTACCTGGGTAGGGGCCTGCCTTGGAGTCCAAGTAGTATAACTTCTGATTTTTTTTTTTTTTTTGACTCGAATGGAGCCCAGTGACCAAACTGATTAGTGGCCCGCTTTGGCCTTCGACGGCACTGACTGTTCTTGTTAAAAAATCAACAAAATTTCGCTAAGATTTATTAGAGAGAGTTTAAAATGTAAAGAAAATGAGAACCAAAATATTTTGCATTTTCTAGATTATAGTAAAGGTTTGACTTTTACCTTTTTTGCAAATGGGTCATTCCATGTCAAGTGTACGAGGCGTCTCCACTCGACCATCTCCGATTTTGATGAAATTTTTTTTCGATGGTGTTCGCTTGTATCTGCTGAGAGAATGACTTTCTGAAGCTAATTCTTTCCTCGTTTGTCGCCTGATAATTCGTCCAAAAGGTGTGCAAGTGGCATCTTGATAGCTCAAATAATTGCTGAATTATGCAAGTTGAAATTCCAGTCAAATTTTTTTTTCTCAATTTTGTCTCAATTTCAAGGGGCAATATCTCAAAAGGGTCATCCTGAATTTCAATTTCCTTTACATCATTGGGAAGAACACACTTTTCTAAAATAAAAAATGTTGGTTTTATTTTTGAGCCAGACCAGTTTCAAGGGGATATTGTAGATCAAAAATGTGTACGATATTACACGTGAAATCAAAGAAAAAAAGGCATAGACCTTAAAAGTTCATGTCAATTCGCTCTAATAAAATTTAAAGGAGCTATTGTACTTATGTTCTGATGGAAAAAACCTTTTTTAGATATTTTTTAACTCTAGTTTTTGTGTGCGCATCCGTAAAAACCCAAGAAATGGCAAAAAATAAAGTTTCGTTTTTAACAAAAAGAATTATCTTTTTATCGCTGCTGTAAGAGCTTGAGTCTTTTCCTATGTGTTATTTTAAAGCTCTTGAAACAGATTTTCGGATGATATGTCACTTGGCAAAGTTGTAGGTCATTAATATTTCAAAATCATAAAAAGCAAGCATTTTCCCATTTTTCATCATTTTTCTTTATGGGCAAATTTCAATCATAGGCTGAATATCTAGACACATCCTCGGCAGTATAAAGAATGGATTTTCAATTACTACTTATAAAATAATTGCAATATATTCAAATCTATCAAAAACTTTCGTTATTGCTTTTTAGAATAACGGCTTTGCAGTCCCATTATACATATTTTTTATCACATACACACCATATTAATTGTTTTATTTATTTATTTATCTTATTTATTAATTGTTCTTATTTTTAATTTTTTGAAAAAGGAAACAATGCTTTTTATGACCTTAAAATATTAATGACACCGTGCAAAGTGACATATCATCCGGAATTCTGTTCCAAGACTTTTAGGATAACTTCTAGAAAAGACTCAAGCTCTTACAACAGCGATAAAAAAATAATTCTTTTTATTAAAAACGAAACTTTATTTTTTGCCCTTTTCTTGAGTTTTTACGGATGCGCATACAAAAACTAAAGTTCAAAAATATCTAAAAAAGGTTTTTTCCATCAGAACATAAGTACAATAGCTCCTTTAAATTTTATTAGAGCAAATTGACATGAACTTTTAAGGTCTATGCCTTTTTTTCTTTGATTTCGCGTGGAATAACGTACACATTTTTGATCTGCAATATCCCCCTAAAACTGGTTTGTCTCAAAAATAAAACCAACGTTTTTTAGTTAAGAAAAGTGTGTTCTTTCCAATAATGTAAAGAAAATTGAAATTCAAGATGACCCTTTTGAGATATTGCCCTTTGAAATTGTGATAAAATTGAGGAAAACCATTTTTGACTGGAATTTCAACTCGAATAATTCAGCAAATATTTGAGCTATCAAGATGAACCATAAGGCTTATGGAGCTATAATTTGGTATGGCTTCATACAAATCTTATATGTACATCCAAAAAAATTTTCATCAAAATCGGAGGGGGTCGAGTGGGGATTTTCTCGAAATTTGGGACACTTGACATGGAATGTTGAAAATGTTTGTTGCACTATGATTATGATTGAAAAAAAAAGTTAGTAACAAAAAGTGTTCTTATTTGTGGAAAAATATTTTTAAGTATCTAGAAATCTTCAAATGCAGAATGTTTAAAATTTTGAAGGAAACTGAAAACATAAATGAAGTGATTCACATATTTGTCAAATTTGTAAACACTGTACAGTAATAATAATCACATAACTGACTATTCTACTAATGAAATTCTTAGATAAATGTATAATTAACTTCACAGCTAACACAGGCTAGTAATAAGTATTAAAGTGCATCACTTCTGAAAATAATCAATGTATCAAATGGAAAGAGCTTGGTCATTAATGTTTATTAAGAAAAAGAAAAATTTAGAACAGAAGTTAGTATAATATCCAAGGTTGATTTAGTTGATCGAAAAGGAAATTTATAAGAAATATAAAAACACTTTTTGTAATCTTTTTTTTTAAGAACAATTTTACACTATTAATGATAGTGATGATGAATGGGTGATTAATTGGATCTGTTATTTTTGCAAAATAAATCTTCCTTGTATACAAAATTGTCATGACTCGAATTATTTCCTATTGCTGTTCCAGAAGTAAAGAAGTTGAAAATTCACTCCTGGTGTATATATATATATACATGTAAATAATATCTATATTATAAGCACTAATGATATACATATCTTATGTAGATACTGCAAGCAATGATACAGAAGGCAATGCAACAGGGTTTTTTTCGGAGGATAAAGCAGCTCAGGTTCCCCGTTCAGTTTTGGCTTTCATTGAAAACCTTGCTCGAAGAATTCTTTCAAATGGAATTTCAACACTACAAGTACCTTCCGCCGAGCCCTTAATCTTTCATGATTTGAGTTTCTCTTTCAATGTATCTAGTTTTGGAGTCGGAAATGTCACCATCGAAGAAGTAAGAATTTTTTATTGCTATATACAATCAACATGTATATATTTTCTTGTACCTTTTGAATACCATGTTTTTCAAAAGTACTTAACGCAATTAAATGGTTTGTATACAGAACAATCTTCAAAAACTTAATAGGTGAATGTAGGGAACATTCTTGTTCATTTACCTTGTTCATTGCTAATTGATATTATTTGTTTCTAATTCTTTGCTGCATTAAATATATTAGATAACTGCTACACAAGTTCAACTTATTCTAATCAGAGTGGCTTTCAGGATCAGCAATTTTTTTTAATCAGAATTAAAACTTCATTTACAAAATTTCGACATCAAAGAGGTCCTCTTGAACCGGCGATTATACAGCAACAAGGGTATACCTTCATTTCATTTAGAAAAAAACTACCATATCTTTTTTATGCTATTTAGTTTTGTTCATTATTACATATGGGCGTATTGCACTCCACGTGACTTACGTTACCATTTGACGTGATTTTAAGAAAGTAAATATTATGTAGAGTGAGTTCTGGTAAGTGCGTACCCTTTTTTCAAAGTTCATGTTCTCAAGGATGCTGCTCCGTTGAAAAATTTTGTACACTCACAATTTTTTTTTAGTTTTCTTTCCTGATCCTTTACTAAGATGTTCAAGCATATAATGTGTCAAAAAAACTATAAGCATAGGTTTTGTGACCTAATTTATGACACCTATTCTAAGGTACGCACTTTCCCTACCTAGCGGGGTAAGTGCGTCCACCTTAAATTATGTGAATATGAGCAAGAAAAAACTTCTGGCACACATTAAATATGTTAGGTAGTTGCCTTGGGATAATTCCTAATACTAGAGATCAGCACCTGCTTGCATGGATGAAACGCAATCAGTGATATCCCACGTGTCTTACGAACAATTGTGATTTGAAGTTAGAGAGAGTTGTGTCTGTGATTCTTCCTTAATAAGACCAAGTGCGCAAATGTAAGTTTTTTTTATTTAGTAATAATCACTTATAGTCTACATCAGTGGTTCTCAACGGGGGCGATACCGCCCCCCGGTGGGCGGTGGGGCGATGTTGAGGGGCGGTGAACCTCTTTTGGGCGGCAGGGGGGCGGTGGACATATTTTGGGCGGTAAGGGGGTGGTGGATACATTTTAAAATTTGTTTGAGAGAACATGTTTCATGCGGGGCAGCAAGAAACCTTTTTACCAAAAATCGGTAAGGATAGCTTAAAAAATTTCTATGGTTATCTCCTGAACCTGGATCCTTTCCCTAACGTCATCAAATATAGCCAAAATTTTGCCAATAGCACTTAAATTTCAAAAAAGGTTCTGGAAGTGGATCTCCACTTTCATAGCGTAACTATCTGAAATATTCTTAAAATTGTGTTCATTTAAAAAATGCTCAAGGAAGAGTCCTAAACTCCTCACCCTCCCCTAACTTTTATAGCCAAAAAATAGCTTAAAATTACGATTTGAAAACTTCCAGGGTAAAGCTCTAGAACCACCTACCTCTTTCACTAGCATAACATTGCATTGTTTTTAGACATTTCTGTCGAAGAGCTATGGAAACCATCTTTTTAAAAGACCGCCTAATTATTTTTTTCAAAAATGATTACGGGAAGGAATCTCGAACTATCCGCCTACTCTTTCTCCAAGCATGACCAAAAAGAGCCTAGAATTGCGTTTATAGGAAGTCGGTTCCTTAACATTTCTAGAAGAGAGCCAGCAGACTTGATCGACTTTTTGTGTTGTAAGAGCATTGCCGTAACAACACCAAAGGTAGTGCACAGTTACGTTTTTCAGAGTACAATGTGAAAAAATTTCCGGAGAAAACTCCCGAACCTTTACCATTCCCTCAACCAACAGAAATTGTTCAAATTAAGTTTTTTAAGACTTTAATTTCAGAGAACACCGGAGGGAGCTTTGCCCCCCCCCTAATGTGACTAAAATTTGCCTGTTTTACTCCCTTTTTAATGTTACCAAAACTTGCCTAAAATTACGTCAAGTACAAATGCTCCACTGTCGTGAAGTTAGAAACTAACTCTCAACTCCACGAAACATGCGATTAAAGGAGCTGCGTTTTTAAGACTCCATTTTCAAAACAAGCGCCGTCTTGACTGTCACGTCTCCAAAGGCATATATAATTGCGTTATTAAGAATTGTAACTATTGGCATTTTATCTAACCTTCTAAGCCATATGTAACTTGTCTTGTAATTTGTAACTTTTACTTATTTCATTTTTTTCCTCCAATTAAAGCTTGATTTATAATTTTTAAGCATGACATGTACGGGTGGTAGTTTCAAGTAGGCCGTGGTGGCCCGATCGGTAAGGCATCGGACTCGTGTCCGGAGGGACCCGGGTTCGAAACCCAGCCGATCAAAGATCCACCGCCTTGATTAATGGTGGCTGGGAGGCGTTAAAAATGTCGTGGCCACAAAGTCCTCCAAGTGAAACGATACCTCTGGGGGTGCTGGGCCCTAGGGTTTGCTCGACCCTAGGTTCTGGTTCAAAATTAAGAACAGAGCGCTCTTCAGGGCCCTATCCCGGTTAAACCACGAAGCTGTGGTAGGTACGGGGGACCCTGGAGAGTGTGAAGTGAAGGTAGTTTCAAGTCTTTGTACCGTCTGGAAAAAATCGAAAGTCAGGCTTTGTTGTTGCCACAAACGAGGGATACGTATTGCATAGTTGCAAGTAAATAAGAACAACGCGGTTTGGGATTAGACTGTTTGAGGAACTATTATTTGAACACAGTGCAATTTTCAAAGTATGTTGGTTTTCAAAAATAAAAAAAAATAAAAAAAAAAAAAAGAAATGCTGAAAACAACGCATTTTTATTTAAAACCTTTTTGTTCTTATTTACGTTCAAAATCTGTCACTCATTTAATGGAACTATTCTGGGCATTTGGTTGATTCTTGGACACAACTTTTTGGAGAAAAAACATTGACTGCTTTAAAAAAAAAAAAAAATCTTATGCTTGAATTTTTTTTTTTACTCCATGGTCATTTTTCAGCTATCTATTTGGGAAAAAATAGAGTTAAAGCGGTCAAGAGAACTGCTTTTCCTTCTCCCCCTCTTCCGTTTCACAACCTTTTACAAAGGGGGCGTTGAAAATATTTTCAGTCTTAAAGGGGGCGGTAGCTGAAAAAAGGTTGAGAACCACTGGTCTACATAGTTTATTTTGGTTAATACATTAATCAGTCTGCCTTTAAGCCAGGGTTCGCACTTACCCCTTCTTAAATATAAAATGAGATATGTGCGTCCAATAGCGTTGTTGTAAGTGCGTACCCCTGTGATTTTCTTTAATTCTATTTGTATGGTAGATCGTTAGATGACCTGAGTGAAAAATTCGTTTTTTTTTGAATAAATACGGTTTTAATATTTTTCTTATTGAATCAGCAGAAGTAAGAAAAAACACAAAATAAAGAGCATATAAAAGAAATAATGGATCATGATATGATACTTGTACTTTTTTTTTTCTTGTACATTGAAATAGTTTTTTACAAGGTGTTCTTAATTTTCTTAAATATAATTTATTCATTATTTCACCTTCGTGTTTTGAATCAGTTGGTTCCTCATTAAGTGTTTCACTTAATTTCATTGCTTAATTTGTGATTCTGGTTTAAATTAAGTATAGCTTATGATCGCTATTTTCAACGAAAAATGTACTAACTGATAAAAAGCCAATATATTTCAGAGATAATGAATAAAATTGAAATCTTACACCGCATTCAATGTAAATATAAATACTTGATGGAAATGACATCGGATTTATAATCAGCTTATAAAAGAGTTATAAGCAAAATTAAAGGTGAATTACGCGAGTCGGATTTTCCACGTAATGGTACAAACTTGCCTCATCGTAATGGTACACTTGCTCCGAATAATAGTACCCATATGCCTCATGATAGTGGTACGCACTTGCCCCATCAAAATGATACGCACTTACCCCCACCTTACTTTAAAGAAACAGAAAATGCGTACCGTCATATAAACAAATTTTACTTAGAGTATTTGATCAAAATACCCCCTGTATGTTATTAGTAGCTATTACTCAAAAGAAACAACTTGCATTTCTTGACTTCAATTGCTTGGTATGACTACAAGAGAAACTGAAACAAAACCTTCTCAATCTTTACTTTAGAGTTTTTTTGAAGACATTTAAGTTGTCTCTGATTGTGTTTCGTCTATTGAATCCAGGCCTGAATTCTACCTATTGAAATTATCATTAGACAGTTATCTAACATAGTCGATGTGTTGCAGAAGCCATTTCAGAACAGTGTTCATATAATTCCCAGTGGACGCACTTACCCCATGGACGCACTTACCAGAATTACCATACTCGATTTCAATTAAGTTCCTTATAATGGTCTGGAATACAGGGAGAACCAAATGATATCAATATTGTAAAAAATAGTAGAAACAGATGACCTTTAAACCTTAGTTTGACGTAGTTACTCACGTTACAAAAAAGGTTTAAGGATTGCTAAACATTTATGATTTCTCTCCTTTCGTGGTGAAACACTTTTAAATGTATTTTATGGGACAAACATATTTCTAAATATTGATGTCTACAAATATAACCTTTAATCTGTAGTCGTCAAGCTATTTATAATGTTCTGAATGTGTCACATGGTTTCGTGACTTACATTACCTTTTCTGCTTTAGTCTTTTACTTATCAACTTATTTTGGAAATTGTGTTGAGACTTTACTTACACTCAACCTATATTAATGTTTAATGGCTGATTTTATTTTTATATAGTCAATCTTTTTTTTTTAATGCAATTCTAATTAAAAATTAATAAATAAATGAAGATCAAAGCTGATAAAAATTATAAAATTCTTTTGAGGAAAAAATAAAATTATTCATCAGTAAGAAGAGTGGTCCAATTATATCAAAAAATTATCTTGAATTAATAAGAGTTGGAGATTGTAGTTTATGAATCATCTTAGAGGATAAAATATGTTGCTTTTTGCTTTTCTGTCATTTCAAGTATTTTTCTTTTGGCTGCATTGTAGGTATTTCAAATTCTCCATTCATATATCTGGTAACTTTTACGAGATACAATACACCATCACGATTCATTTCACACACACACACCTACCGATCATAACATTTAGTATTAGGTAATGGTTGTAAAATTAGTTGGTTGTCAGAAGGCTGTCGGCTCTTCAATGAATTTACTTTTCTCAACTGCGACTGCTAAATTATCAATTCAAAATTTTTAATGCTTCATAGACATTGCCCTCTCTTTCTCTCTTCCTCTCTCTTATAGAATTCATTGAAAATATTGATAAATTAATTTTTATTAGATTGGTACAAGAATTGATACCACAAACTTCTGTAAAGTCCTTAAATTCAATCATTAAAAACTATATAAACTCTTGTGGCATTCAATAGCTTATCATGAAAAGCCTCTTAAAATGTTGAGGTGTGGAATCCAATTCTTTGAACACAAGTTTGTTTGTTGTTTTACTAGTCCCTTGTGTAAATTTTTGTTATTAAGATTTGAGATGTTTTGTTCTAAAGTAAGGTGACTTTATTGTTTTACAAAATTAAATATGAATAATCTAATGGTTAAATAAATGTTCTGGTTTGAGGATTCTATCAGGATAGCGTTCGTCAGGATAAAAGCTTGACAAAAAGTAGCTGTGAATAAAATATGATAAAGAATTTTTACATTTTCTCTGATTCCACAAAAGACCAAAAGTTTATTTCAAATGTCAGAGATATACAGCACATTACTGTAAAATATATAAAATAAACTGCATGAATCATTTTGTTAAGTGAAATGAAGTATCACGAAAGTACAAACTAAAATTAGTTGAGTGTTTAACATAGGAAACTAGAAGAAATTGTTACCTTCGTAGCAATTATTATTTTTACTTTTGTATTTAATGAACAATTAGGATCTTAATTGATCAGTATCGCCTCGGGAGGGAAAATTAATTACTGAAGTAAGGAAATGAATTCTAGAAAAATAAATCAACTGTCATTTTACTGATTCCTAATTTTGTTTACGATTACGTTTTAATTATTTTACTTGTTAGTAGTTTAACTTGTTTCTCAGATTCTCCGAGGTGAATGTCACAATAGAACATAAAAAATCGTACTTTTGGTTGCATTTACATGGTGTATTTCCAGCTTTGCTGTCTGTCTGTTTTAGCGTTTATTTTGTATTATGAATCTTGCTTCAACAAGGAAAAAAAAAGGATGTCTCTAGCTCACAAACGTCACTTATTTTGTTCGAAGTTGACTCTAGTGTGAAAAAAAATAGTAGCATATCTTGCTTATTGAAAGTTCCTTTATTAAATTTTATTATGAATTTTCTTGAAAGTACTTGAAGTAGTAATCACATTTGAAAGAAGTAATCTTAGTGTTAATTTTCATTTTTATTTCAGCTAATCGCCCATGGACTGACCAATTTTAGATTTCTAGACATGGCGATCCAAAAGAGCTATTATAGTGCAAACTGCTCTGGTGAAAAATTGTCTGCAAACGCCAAGATGGACCTAAGTAACATAGAACTTGATGTCAACGCCACTGGCTCAGCTACAATAGTCATGCTGCCCACCATACCTCTTTCTTTGGAAGGAGCGGCAGCTGTTAATTTGTCGCAAGCGGTCGCATCCCTCAATGTCTCAGCATGTTCTCACGACTCCGGCATGGAACTGGATGAGTTTGAATTTGACCTCGAGTTGAATGGAACAGACGTAGATTTCTCCAACTTGAATGTGTCTGGAATCAGTCCTACTTTCTTGGAGGATGTTGCCAGAAGAAACTTCGACATATTTTATAACTCTCAGAGAGCCCAACTTTTAGACAAGGCAGCCAACTACGTGAAGGAGGAAGTGAAAAAGCGAGAAGACGATAAGATCTACAAAATCATAAGTGAAGTCGTTCAGCTCATCTATAATGCTGTTTTAAACTAATACTTGTGCTCTTGAAAAATGCTAGAAAGTAATAGAAATACAGTAATGCTGTAATGTCCAAGTCATTCCAAAGTAGATATTAGTGATAAAAATGTAAAACTTAAGTTTAATAAATGTTTTTGAGCATGGCTTCATTCGAAATATTCTTATGTTTCCTCTATACTTTAAAATATTACTATGCAGAACTTTCCTTTTCATTATGATTACAAACATTTACTGATAAATGCATTTTCTACTGAAATTAAGATTGAGATAAAATGTTGAGTGAATGTATTTAGTAAATTTGATATAGTGTAAACAGTTCATTCATCATAAAGATAAAATGCTGAGGATGAAGGGTTTTAAAAAAGTATATTAAAGCCGAATTGTAAAAACTAATCGTTAAACAAAATTCGCATCTTTCACACTTTAGTTAGAAAATATTATTCTGTTTTAGCACCAAAAAAGAGAAAAGTTTCTTTAGAATTTTAAACGCAGTTTAGAGCATTACATAAAAGAAAGTCTTTTAATAACTATTTTTCTTATTTGATTTACCAATAATAAAAAATAAAACAGTTTAATGTGTTTGTTGTTCGTGTACCATTAAAACGAAAGCAAATTTTTATTGGTATTTTCTAATTGGAGCTTAAGTAGAAAAGACTTATTCAACTTTCACCTGCTTTTCACTTGAAATTGCTCAATAATAAGTTCTGCTTTTGAGTTTTAATTTTTAACTTAGAATATATAACCAAATACGATTTTTTCAGTCATTTTGTTTTTGTTTTTTCTTTCTTTTTCTTTCTTTTTATTTTAGCAAAAGTATAGAACTTGGGTAGTTATTTCAAAATAAATATGATTATCTCCATTAAAAGAACTAAATTAATTAAATAAAAACAATCAGGCTTTTTACATCAAAAATGTAAATTTTTATGATAGTTAACATGAATTTACAGTTAATATATGTGTTTGCATAAATAGTTTAATTTTTTAGCATTTGTTTAGGTAAGTTGAACATGTTTTTTATTCAAGTTTATCTTAATAATAAATTTTCAAATAGCACGTGGAAAACTTTTAACACAATGGGCCGCTTTGTTGTCTGTGGCAACTATTTCCCTTGTTTAGCAGCTGTTGTATATAATTTATTTTTCTGCTTCACGTGAAAACATTTTTTGAACTGAATAATAAGCTAAATTAAATTATTGCATGCCATTGTATAAACTTTCAGGTAAATTTATTGCAATGTTTTAATTTTTCATTGAGTTAAAAATACTTTATTTATGAAAACTAGTCATGAGGTAAATGATGGGGCACCTGTGAGCAAAACCTGTGGGGCAAGTTTCCATACCCTCTCCACATAATCTGAATTTTAGGGTGGGATATTATAAATGTTAGAAAAATTTGTCAACATTTATAATTACTATTTTTCTTTCGCCAATTCATTGATAAGTTGTTAACAAAAACTTTTTAAATCACATGTTTACTTATTAATTTCATTATTTTTTGTTACTGAATACTTGCTCAAAAATTTAATGTTATAAAACAGGTACAAGAAATAAAAAGACACAACATACCGTATTTTAATTACTTGCTTTAGCTTAAAATCATTCTAATCACATTATGATACCCTGTATGAAGCTCAAACTAGTTATATTATAAGAACAATTTTACGTAGTAAAATATTCTTAGTAGGTACTTTATTGTCTTATAAGTTTTTTCCTTATTTATCTAGTGATCGGAATACGCTACGAAACTTTAAAATTTGACAATGAGCTGATTATACAGGATGTTCCGTTTTAACTTGCATGACCTATATCTTCGCAACCGTTCGTTCTAAATGCATACTTCGAATTTCAAAAATCCTCAAAATGAGGTGCTGAGTTCAAAAATTAATAGTTTAAAGCGCAAAAAAATAGTCCATAAACACGAAATCAAACTTTTCATACTAACTCCAGATCTCCTGACTTATGTTTAGGAAAAAAATCTCCTTCGTAAAAACTAATTCCAACTCAAAACATTTGCAAGATTTGCGATTAAAACTCGAAGAGATATTCGAGTTCAAAGTTTCACGGGCCCGTTCAGAAAGTGAAATCGGAACATATCCCACTTTCAGTAGTATGACTGGTAGTCATTCTACTGAAGCCGTTAGCTTCAGTATATTTTCCCCCAATTCGTGCTATTTACAGCGAGTGTAAAGTGGTGTAAGTCACAAAATTCTGCGTTACATATCTTAGTGAATATTGGTCGTACTCAGGGAGTGGGCTGATAGGGCTGCAGCCCCCTCCGAAATTTTCAAAACGAATTTTTAAAATGTAATCTAAGCTTTTTTTTCTAATTTTTTTTTTTGGAAATCCTAAAATAAGAAAAGTTTTCAGAACAGATAATTAAGTATAGGACAAATTAAAAGAAATATTTTTCTTTGTTTTGGACATGTCTATTTTACTGTACGTCATGTTTATGATTATCCTATTATTCCATTTTGCTCATTTTTATTGCAAATCTATGTTTTAGAAATGCCGATTAATGTTTATCAGTCACCAATTTCTATTAAATAAATTTCAGCATATTGAATTACAACCCCGTATAGGGGCAATAGTAAAAATAAACTGCAAAATTAACGTTATTAGAGCGTTAATTTGCCAAATATTGCAAACAAGTGTTTTAGCAACATCTCTTTCAATGTTGATTTTTTTTTAATTTAAATTTATCATTCTCTATGTTCATCAAAACGCTTTCTTCACAATAAGTTTAATGATAAAAAAGTTTTTTTTAATGATGTATTTTTGTCAACCTAAATAAGCATTGAAGCAGAAATGGAAGACATTTACTTGTCTTAGCTACATTTCATGAGGTAACCCCCCCCCCACTCTCAAAGAGTTTTGACTCAGCCCCCCCCCCGCCCCCCTGAAATGATTTTTCTGCGTACGTCACTGGTCGTACAAATGTCAAACTTTTTGTGTTCGATTCTTTTTATGCTCTTGATTTCATTAAAAATAAGTTAGGGTACCTACGATTCGTATAAAAAGTTACATTTCGTATTTTTTTTACTAAATTTTGTTTTCGCTTCAATGTTTTATCGTCGTAACTCTGCATTTCATTTTGAACATTTTTGCCGTGGGAAGTATGCATCTAGGACGAAGGGTTGCGAAAATAAAGGTCATGCAAGTCAAAACGGATCCTCCTATACACTTGAGGAAAAATATTTTTTTCTTTTTAACATATTTCTGTATAAGTTTAACTGACACAGTATAGGTTATAAACTCTTCACTGTAGCAGGTGTTTCGTTTTAGAGGAGGTAGGTACATACTTATGTGTTTCATACATGAAATATGTTGGTAGCATTGTTATTTTAATGTTTTTCATATGTGTCCTAGGCCTTATTCACATGTGCCCCGAATAGGGGCGCATGTAAGCAGTTCAGGATATTTTTTAAAAAATATCATAAAGAAAAAAATATTTTACTTTTAAACCGCAAAAATAAATAAATAAATAAATACATAAAAAAAATACAATACACAAAGAAACGACCATTTAATCTCACACTTTCAATTAGGCTTCACTTATCATTCAATGTCACTTTTGCTATTAGAAATTGACAATATTTTCTTGAAAAATAAAGAAATGGAAAAGAAAAGAAAAAAAAAAGGAAAAAAAAAAAGAAAGAAGAAAAACTGCTCACATGTGCACCTCTTTCTCATACTTTGGAACAAAGATTTATTTTTTAACTTTAGATCCTTCTCTATCTTTTAGTCAATGTTGTTTTGATAGATTATATTATTGTATATATTTTCTTTAGATAGCTAAACTTGACCGTTTATGTATAGATATGCAACAAATTAATTTTCATTTTCTAATTGAAAATGTTTGATATAATTCACTTTTCTGTAGCTGATACTATTTTTTGAACTGGTCTAAAGTACAGTAGCTATGGAACAAATTACACCACCAGTGGCGTACCTAAGCCCTATTTACTTTTTTTTTCTCTTTCAGTTATTAATGATGCTGAAATACTTTAACTAAAGGGTCCACAAAAATATGCTTAACATGAAAGGTTAATGTAGTGCTGAAAAATTGTTTTATTACTTTATAGTCAGTGAATCTAAACATTGAGGGTGAAAAGTAAAAACATTTCTATGGTACACAAAATAGGTCCAAATTACTCTTTCTCAGTGGTGCAACAACCCATGAGGGCCGGGGTCTACTTCACACACTCCAGGGTCCCCCGTATCGACCAGAACTCGTGGTTTAACCGGAATGTGACCCTGAAGAGTACACTCTGTTCTTTTTGATCCAGACCAAGGGTCGAGCAAACCTCTGGTCCAGTACCCTCAGAGGTATCGTTTCACTTGGAGGATTTTGTGACCACGACCCTTATTCAACGTCGCTTAGCCACTATTAGTAACGACGGTGATCTTTGATAGGCTGGGATCGAACCCAGGACCCTCCGGTCATGAGTCCGACGCCTTACCGATCGGGTTACCACGGCCCTAGCCGATTGTACTATGCCTGTCTCCGTTTTAGGGACCAAAGGTTCTGGCCTGCAAGTCAGATGTTCGGACTACAAGGCAGGTTAATGCTCAATCGAAGGCGGAATCCCCACTGTTTAAGCAGTTAATAAGGCAAAGGCTAAGGCAAAATTACATGCATTATACCGACAGCCCGGTCATTTCATCCAGGGACTACAGTGTCGTCCTCATTATAGACTCATCAGTCTAGAGTAGACAATAACCAAGCTGAAGGCAGATGTTTCAATGAAGCTGAAACTGCCAAAAAACTTGTAGCTAGAGTTAATTTTGCACACCAGCAAGTGACCGCAGCAATTGTGCGGTTCAACTCGTAAACTGAAGGCCAAGCTTGGGTATTTTTACAGGAAATAACGTCCCTGGGGCCTCAACGGCGCAGTGGGTCTGCCCGTCAGTTTGTAATCTCAAGAGGCGCGGGTTCGATTTCCGCCTTTGCCCTGGGTGTAACTTCCTTCTCTGTGCTGTAAATTCTTTCCTTCAATAAAATCTGTATTGTACTATCTGTAGAGGCAAGGCGCATAGTACGCAGTCCTCATGTGTGTCGAAGTTTAATGACTTCTTGAATAGAAATAGAAATAGAAATAACATCCCTGAAGCCAGGGCCTACCTATGGTACCTAAAGGGAACCGGGTCATTTTATGTATTCAAAACATCTTTTTTCTTTTTTTCAATTTCATTCACACATAATATGGGACATTTTACTAATTCCGAAAATTTATCATTTGTGTACACTGTTTAAACTACAGGTTGCACAAGGCACCTTTAACCTGTAGTTTTAACAGTGTATGCATGAAATTCGGGAATGTAATTATATTATTGTTAAAGAAATTAACAAATCTGTCATCCCTTTAAAGGGACGATACCCCGAAGAAATGTTAACAAAAAACACTTTTTTTTATATATATATATATTTTTTTTTTCAGAAGCCATCAGCTTCAACATACATGAGGACTGCGTACTATGCGCTTTGCCTCCTGACAAACACAGGACAGATTTACGGCATATAGAGTTTGAAATAACATACATGGGCAAGGCGGGACTCGAACCCGCGACCACTTGCTGACGAGGAGAATACTCTAGCTCTAGGCCCACGTGGCCCCCTTGTTTTAGAAATATTTATTCACATGTCTTTCATTTCATTAATGCTTCTTGTAAGTAATTAAATAGCTCATCTTTTGAATTATATCGAGCTGTGTAACTTACAACCTGGGGGCTACGTCGGCATAGAGGTAGAGTACTCTCCTCGCAAGCAAGTGGTCGCGGGTTCGAATCCCGCCTTGCCCATGGATGCTATTTCATTCTCTCTGTGCCGTAAATCAGTCCTGTGTTTGTCAGGAGGCAAAGCGCATAGCACGCAGTCATCATGTATGTTGAAGCTGATGGCTTCTAAAAAAAAAAAAAACTTACAAGCTGTGTGAAGTGAACTGTTTATTCTGAACGTGTTTATTTTAAACTTTGATGTGACTCAGTCTGTATGACTCAGAACGTGTCGATGTTAATAGGGTACCTCAAATTCAAATTTAACTGTATGACCGGAGACGAAGGAGAAGAGGTGTCTTAGAACACCTGGATGTTGCACAAGCGGAAAATATATGTGTCGCCCTGGAAACTATCGATATTTTTCGGATTTAAGAAGCTGAAATAACTTGCCAGAAAATCAGATGGGAGACCAGTACCATTAAAAGGCAGATGAAAAAATGAGTTTATCTTCAGGAAATGCCCCAGAAAATTGAACTTTGACCAGACAGATTTTGTAAACAAAGATTACATTACGTTGTAGGTAAGTTTACGCATTTTCCTTTTCCCCCCCAAAGCATTGATTTGTTGAACTTCATTGTATGCTTAGATATACTTGAAGGGCTTGAGAGATGAAGGGGTGATGTAACAAAAACCTAATTTAGAGTATTTTAGGTTCAGCTTTTTTGTTTTCTGTGTTTGTCTTTAAGTGAGCGCATGTAATTAGTCTAATGATATCTATTTTTTAATATACCGTTTTATTTACTTACCTGTGTTCAGATTGTCTTTTTAAGAAATGTGACATAGCCCCCTTGTCCAAAAAACCCTTCAATTATTTTTAATGAATTTTATGAAACCTCATATTATATTTTCAAGCATTTAAAGGGTGTTAAACATTTTTATTTACGTTCAGGGACTTTCATATTTTTGGGGAGCTAATATTTGTGAAAAATATCGTACCTATTTCAGATTTTATTCTTTGAGTTGTACCATATTCAAACTTTTTTATGATTGCTTATTTGAGACCCGTATTGAAAGAAAAATATACACTCAAATACCTTGCGCGAAAAAAAAAAAAAATCAAAATTCTTTTGACACCATTCGTGCTGAATGTAATGTAAAATGACTCCCTGAATCCAAATGTGACCACCGTTCTCCCCCATCACGTCCTCTTTTTTGAAAATACTCCCCTCCCCTTTTTTCCGTCTGGTTTCGACAATTTCGTAGCCATCATTTTTATTTAAAGGTTAAGGGAGCATTATATTAACCATTAAAAATTTTTTGAGGAGATAAAAATAAGCAGAGTTCATAAATATTAAGGCGAATCGGAAGATGGGGTATTTTCACGTAAAATATTTTAAAAAGTCCTCAAAACCATTTTTTTTTCTTCTATTGGTTTTTTAAATTATTTTTTCACTTATTTTTCGGCGTAAAACCAGTGTATCGAACTCAATAAGCGATGCTTCTTTTTTTTTTTTTTTTTTTTCGTATTTTTTACAAAGTGAAAATGTTTTCAAACATGTAGGTTTATACAATTTTAGTTCGAAGCTCTGGTGTTACGCCGAAAAATTAATGAAAAATTGAGTACTAATTCCTAGAAAAAAAGAAATTGGTTTTGATAATTTAAAAAATATTTTAGTTGGGAATACCCCCATTAGTCTCCAACTTGCTTCTGATGTTCAACCTCTCTAGCCCCTCAAAGATTGTTAATGGTGTAAGTAAAATGTTCCCTTCCACTCCAAAGGAAATTAATGATTTTATAAAACTGTCAAAAACCTTAAAAAAAAAAAAAAAACATTATAGGCGCCATTTCCAAAAAGTGGAACGTAATGGGTTGAAAAAGTTGGTTATATTTGGATTCAGGTGGGGGGGGGGGGCATTGGGGGGGGGGGGGGAATTTTGAAGTTTTTTTTAAATATGTTTTTGAACCTAGATAGTATTGAAATCTAAAGTGATTTGTGTCAAAATTGTATTTGCGAAGTTTATCAATTTGCGGCTATCAATTTTCAAATTATCATGCAACAATACAGTTCTTCAGAAATAAATTCTTTAATAAAAAAAAAGAAACACTTACTGCTTTATGATGGAAAGACCATTCTTTCTATTTGCAATACCATTTAAGTCACACTTGATTTTAAGTTGAGCAAAAACACCTCATGTTTGATGAGGCGTCTTCAATGAAAATTAAATAGCTTTCGTTTCTGAGAACGTCCTGATTTTACACTAGATTTATAGGGACCAATTACACTAGCCCTATAGAGAGAGACTGAAAAATAGCTTTATTGAGGTTTTTAATGTATATGATAGGTGTCATTTTGAATTAAAGTACACAATGTAATTAAGGATGAAAATGCATGAAAACAAAGTCTATTACATCGTTCATTGAAAGTGTCGTCAAATGTTGATAATTTCAATCTTTTTTAATATTATGGTGCATGAATATCTATGACAGAGACAAACCATTTTCGAAAAATGCAACTGGTATCTTTTACGAAATTTTTTTTCCTGAGGACACTCAATCAGAAGTGTGTGTGTGATACATGTGTTATGTGCTGAATGTGGACACACTTTGATTGTCAAGGGTTGGAAAAAATTGGCTATAGGTTTGAATTATGGGAAAATCTACTAAAATAATGAATAGATTCTTCCCCATTTTTAACCTTGTTTTTCCCTGTCATAATACATTTTAAACTTTTTTCTTTTTCTCTTTTTTAAGAGCTCTTATGTTTGTACCTCATTTTTTCTGAGACTTTTTATTTAAGCGATTATTGTAAATTTTTGTGTACGAATATCAATAACTGATACAAATAATTTTCTTTTCATATTTACTAAACTAATAGTTGTTAATGCAAGTCAAAATTTTGAAATTTCTTGAAAAGAAAAAAAAAACTTTTTCTGCATTTTCCTTCTATTTATACGTTTATAAATAGTATCCTTGGGTAAAATGACCTTGCATTTCTCAATATTGCCGAAAGAAATAAAACATTAATCTACTTCTACCATAATATATTACAGTTCAGATCCTTGGCTTTGCTATAGAAAGGCTTTTACTGCAAAAATACAACGTAAGCTAAAGTCGCGGCTCCTCACATATTAATCATGCTAATTGGAATTGATAGCTGGTCATTTTTAATGCGAAGATACAGAAATTACATCATCCGTCTTTGAAACTTATTTCTTTCCTATCAAAGGGATGCCATAATGTGCTAAAGTTTGATACATAAATGAATAATGTGTAATCGGTGACTGTGACATTGTTCTTCTAATGTTTAGGTATAATCTGCTTGAATATAAAGTAAAGCAAAAAAATAATCAGTAATTGGGAAAAACTCATTTCATAGCCAATTGAAATAATTTCAATACCAAATAACACTTATGCAATGCAGTGAATAGTCTCTTGTTAAGCAAAGCCAGTAAATCATTGCTTTTCGAGTTAGTACATAGCTTTTTTTTTCAGTTTCTCTCTCTCAATCTCTCTCTCTCTCTCTCTCTCTCTCTATATATATATATATATATATATATATATATATATATATATATATATATATATTATTTCTCAGTCTTTTTTTTTTTTTTTGTGAAAACGCAATAACTTTCTCAATACATCATCAAAATTCAAAAATAAGGCATTATTTTAAAGATTTTGTTCATCGCTTTCGGCGAAAAATAAACGGACAATTCACATTTGGCTATTTTGTCAAAAAAAAAAAAAACGATTTATTTTGTTGCTGGTTAAGTTCTGGTTAAGTGTTTTGGTTTTCTTTTATGTATATCAATAAAAAGCAAAGCTGAAGCCTGCTGGTTCAGCATGTTATAGCATCGCGCTAATAATGCGAGAGTTTTTGAGTTCGAATTCCATGGGCCAAAAAGTTCATCAGCAGAAACCTGATTCCAGTTTCCGTGAATACGTAATTTGTAAATTTTCAAATTGTAAATTCATTGTTTATTAAGACTGTTCTCTACTGCTTTATCTTTCACAACTAAATTTAAAAGTAAGACAACCCAAATACGTCTTTCTGAAAATGAGTTCAATCACAAATATTTACCATAAAATATTTTTTATATCAGTATATAATAACGAGAAACAAATGTACAAAATACATCAATACGCCAACATTCAAACTATGCATCGTTTCGCTGTTTAAACTACCAAAGCATGTGTAATTTTGGTTGGACAAAAAGTCTTGGTTGGACACTTGAGTTCTAAAGCAAAAACTTTGTATCTTAGAGCAAGTGATTGTATACTATATCGTCTTTTAAAACTAAAAATGACAACGTTGCCAGTAAAGAAATCGATAATAAAAATGAAAATAAACTTTACGTTGAAGCTATAGATTTGCTGGCCAAATGTAATCACTAATCCCCCCCCCTCCAGAAATCAGATTTCATAGGTTTGTCTATACTAGATGCTGTTTCCTATTTTGTTCAAATACAGAAACTTATAACGGTAATACAGACGTTGCATAGTGTATTTGATGATGACAGGAATGTTTTTCGAAATGACACGGTCAAAATTATTCTTCAGATATAGATATAAACAATGTTCTGTAATCAAGTAATCCATGGCATTGTTAAATGATGCTCAAAAAACTGATTTGTATATTGAACATCTAATTCTCCGAATACAGACGTTACATATATAGTGAATTTGATGATGACAGTTTTCTTTTTTAGAATGGCAAGGGTAAAATTATTCTTTAGATTTAAGCACAAACAATGACCTGTAATCAAGTAATCCATGGCATTGCTAAATGGTGCTCAAAAAACTGATTTGGATGTTGGATATCGAAACTCTCCGCAAACGGATGATACGAAGACGATTGCCGAATATCAACAGGAAATCCATTAGTAGGAGGATAACCGTCGCAGCCAGATGTGACTGGAGAATTCAACATTAATTCATCTCCAATATAACCATAACAATAAGTCATGCTTTGCTCTTGAAATCGGTTTTGACTTTCTAACAGTAATTGCTGTAGTTGTCTAATATACAGTATTGCAGCTCTTAAGGTTTCCACTTTACTTGATCGTCCCCTACGACTGCACCTATCTCTTGGTACACGCTCTCTCAGAATAGCGAAGCCTTGGTTAACAAGTCGTACACGTTTGCGTTCACGTTCGTTACGACGAGCCACCGATATAACGGGTTTTTGAACGGCAGGCGAGGATTGAAACGGATCATGCGATTCACTGTAGTTAGTACTTGTGTTTTGATCCGGAGATTCCCCTTCACTTGAAGGCACATTTTCTGAGTTTGATCCACCATTGCAGCTGAATGACAGGGAATCACTACTATGTTCAGAACGATCTGACATTTTCGATAATTTTGGTAACCTCAAAGCTCTTTAAAAATAGTTTATTTTTAACATGAAGCTAAGCGGTGCATGGTTTCGCTTCAACAGTTTCACTTTTTTTTTCTTATAATATTTACATCACTTTGATTTTTCCAACGAATACATTTCTAAAATGTACCTATTAATCCAGTCTTTCTATTTTTAACTTATAAATGAACATTCATAGTGTCATATCTTTTCAAAAAAGCACAATGCCTACACATATTATCTTATATTTCCGCATATTCCATTAAAATACCCTATGGACTTGGTTTGAAGAACTCTCTTTCTCATAAACTGTAAAAATGTGCATTATGAATTTCATTCTTATTTATAATTATCTTATAAAAGCAATGAGACCTTTTATCCCAGCGAACAATTCGGGAACACAGCGTTTTCTTAAGCAGAGAGTTCCTCCAGAAATCATTACAATATGCACATTAAGCGAAGAAAAAAGTTTTCTTTCTTTTTTGAGCGTGAGCGAAATCCTTTTAAATATTTCTTCTTGAAACAGCTTACGGTAATCTTTTTACCGGAACATTAGAGAAACAGGAGAATATTTGTCGCTTATTTTAACAGCACCGACCTTTTTGCCTTTTGTGGTAACTTCGCCGTGAAGAGTAGTTGCTTCATAACTTAATTATACTGTGCAGATTATTTTTAACTGTCTTTTTCTGCTTGTGAGGAGCCAAGGAAAGGCTGGTATTGAGGTGTAAAATGTATTGCAAAGGTAGTTCTTTGAAAAGATGCTTCAAGATTTTACATAATTCAGCTTTTTTCCAAATCTTCTTGCATAGACACTTACTTTGAAAATCATCCCGATTGCATGAAATCTCTGAAAAGAAAATTAAAGTACTTAGTGTCAATATCTAAAACTGAAAATTATCTTACCTTGTAAGTCATACTGATAAAAATAAAAGCAAATTAACTAGAGAAAATAATGGAGAATATACACATAAGTTCGTATTCTACATGATAGTTATATCTCTCTATAAATGAAATGAAAAACTCTATCAATACTGAGTGCAAAGGAGTGCTTTGAAATAAGTCTCTTCTTCGGTGACTGGCAGGATCGGTCAGGAACATTAAAACGGCAACGGCGATTCTACCAAACTACCACCTCTTAGTTAAGGGGTTAAATCCACTGCCTCACACCTATATACATACAGAGCCTTGCGCGTTTAACCCTTTTATGTCCCAAATTAATTTAACAATAAATTTTTAATTATTTTTTCGATTTTTTTAGTTGAAAACACATCAAACAACATACATCAACCAAGGAAATTTTTTTTTTTTATTTTGGGGGTATAAGGCCCCCTACGCCTTAATTTCCATTAGAAAACTATTCTCGATCACAGATACCATCAGTCGGACTCTCAGCAAAGCACAAGGAGTGCTACTTAAAAGCTTCAGCATAATTCCAGCCATTTAGGATTCAAAATTGTACTAAATTAAGGCTACAGTGGACAAATAAAATTGATTTTTTTCAATTATTGATTTACATGTCTAAAACTCTGTGTGCTTGTATTATTGTATATTTTCGACATCTAAAAGCATAAAAAACACAAATTAGTGCAAAAACAATGAATATTTTTTTTTTCAAATTTCAAATTTAAATATTTTTTTAACAAAATTTCAAAATGTTCCAGGCGTCACAATTTTTTTTCAAACTTTGAATTTCCACTTAATTTCCAATCATTAGGCATGATGGCACAAAACAATACATCATATGCAATGTTTTATGAGATAGTTTATAAAAGATGGCTGAAAATAAAATTTTCATTTGAAAAAATCCCATAAATTTTCATTTTCAGCCATCTTTTATAAACTATCACATAAAACATTGCATGTAATGCATTGTTTTATGCAATCATACCTAATGATTGGAAATTAAGTGGAAATTCAAAGTTTGAAAAAAAATTGCGACGCCTGGAACATTTGAAATTTTGTTAAAAAAATATTTAAATTTGAAATTTGAAAAAAAGTATTCATTGTTTTTGCACTAATTTGTGTTTTTTTACGCTTTTAGATGCAGTAAATATGCAATAATACAAGCACACAAAGTTTTAGACACATAAATCAATTATTGAAAAAATCAATTTTATTTGTCCACTGTAGCCTTAATGTAAGCGGGACTTCTGAGTCCCGTCGGGACATAAAGGGTTAAATATTAAAAAATAGAAGAGAAAAGAACAGAACGGAATGCAGCACAAGCTCAAAAACTAATTATGTGTGTGTATATTGTAGTGGGAAAGTAAAGGGCAGTTTCTGAAGGAAAAAAATATCATTATTATTTTTTTTCCTCAGCTATTTTGTATTTAAGCTTTATTGTCCAAGCTTGCTTTTTTTTTTCGCTGAAAATAAAGCATGAAATAAAGCCGTCGAATTCCACTATTTCCCTATTTTTAGTACGGAATCCTAAACTTATTTCTTCAAAAAAATTTCGACAATTCATTTCTGCAGAAACTGCCCTTTACCTTCCCATTGCAGCATTAATTTGGTGAATCCTTATTTTTTTACACATAAACAGAGAGAGTGGTGTGATTTCATGTTATGGTTAAGAAGGGTGTCATTACTAGAACAAATCACAATTTGCAATAAGAACCTGAACATTTTTAAATGTTTCACTTACGATTTAAAATTTTAATGCATTTTTTTTAAATGGAATTTCAAAAAGCTAAATTTATTAAGATTTTAATGGTGAAAGGGGGACCCGGGGGCTCTCTTTTGGTTTGACTTTTAAGTTTTTTGAAGTCCTAAATAGGCCATTGCAGGTTGCAACTGGGCGGTTCAGGTCTCTCTCTGATATCTTTCAAAATCAAAGTTTTAAAAACTCATTTTGTCTTTGTAGGCTGTTTTGTTGACGTAAAATGCTAGGATACAGTTCGAAGCTCATTTCTTAACTAAGTCATCTTTTATTTGTACTAATTATGGATGAAATCGTTGAGGAAAACTCCCATTCAGATTTTCTTTTTCAAAACCATCTCACTGCACCAAGGCAATATTTCGAAATTAAAATTCCAAAAACGCAGATTCAGATGATCTTTTGTAATGTTAGAGAAAGGGGGGTCCGGCGGTTCAAAATTGTAGATCTAAAAACACTGTTTTAGACGATTTTTGGTACTATTAATATGGCAAAGGGAGCTCCCGTGGCAATTTTTCGAAATTAAAAAGAAAAATGCAGTTGAGGAAAAGGGAGTTCGGAGCTCTTCCCGGAAACTTTTTGAAAATTGTAGTTCTTAAAACGCAGTTTTAGACCATCTTTAGTAATGTTTGAGAGGTGAAAGGTTCGATGGGCCTTCCCGTTGCAATTTTTCCAAATTTAAACTCCAAAAACGCAGTTTTAGATCTTTGGTAACGTTAGCAAAAAGGAGAACTTTTTCGAAATTGCAGATCTAAAAACGCTGTTTCAAGATGATCTTTATTACTATTAAGCAGAGAGGCTTAGTGATCCTACCCCCTTCAGGGCCATGACCCTACGTCCCTGCGAATTTTTCAAAATTGAAACTCCAAAAACGCAACTATTATTGCCTTCGATTATGTTAGGTAAAAAGGGGCTCGGCTCTTCCCGGGATTTTTTTTTTTTTTTTTTTTTGAAATTTAAGTATTAAAAATTCGAGTGTGGGCCATGCTTGGTAACGCTATTAGGCAGTCAGTTTTTCAAAATTGAAGCTCCAAAAACGCAACTTTAACGGACCTTCGAAAATGTAAGGGAGAAGAATTAATGGAATTTCTCACAGAATTTTTTGGAACTCCAAATGCGCAATTTTAAATTGTCTATTATTATGTTAGGGAGAGGGGGAAAATGTATTGAAATTGAAGTGCTAAAAACGCAATTGTGGGTCATATTTTGGTCATCAGGGGCTAGCAGTTTTTTCGAAATTGAGAAGTTCCAAGAACGTTGTTTTAGCCAACTTCGATGATTTTTGATGGGCTTAGTGGGAAAAGTTCTCAGTTGCTTTTTTGATATTTTTTGGAATTTAAGTCTTAAAAGCGGAACGTAAGACTTTTTTAATCAATGATGTTGGAGAGAATTGCTGTGGGCAAGGGATTTTTCTTACTTGCAGTTTTAAAAGTACATTTTTTTTTCTTTTTTTGACCATTTGTTTTAATGTCAATGAATTGAGAGGTTTATGGGCTCTCCTCCGAAAATTTCTTGAAATTGAAGCTTAAAAATTCAATTTCGGACGACTTTTAATGATAAGGATGGGGTGTTCTTCCGAAAGTTTTTCTATTCTTGAAGTGTTTGTAGTCCTAAATGCGCATAGCTGCCAAAAATATCGGTCACAGACAGGTACGGGGATTGATATTTTCCGGAAATGATCAAAATAATTTAAACTATTTAGAGCACAAACTTTGAAATTAGAATGTTCGTCTATAGAACATTTTTTTCTATGTATTAGATTTAGAAGACAAAGTAAAAACGGTTTATCAAAAATAATTAAGATATTGCAAGATCAACTGCTCTATGTTCATCAATAGAGTCAACATTATTGAAGGTTTTATAAAAATCATCCAAGAATAAAAGAACTATTTTTAAAAAGGATAGAAAACATGAGGTCCTAAGTCCTTCTACTCAAAATTCAAATTTGTTCATTATGAAAATACACTAATATTACCAAGTTAAAGGCTAATAAGTATTTCATTGGAAAACTTTAAAACTGGTTCGATTAGGTTTTTCTCGTCGCTAAAAAAATTAAAGAAAAAAAGTATTGATTTTTATCCATTTTGACCCCTTCTTTTTCATCGCAGTCCCGCATATTTATCGTACAGAAAACTTCTAGTTCCATAAAAAATCGTCATATTTAAAATGAAATCAAACCGTCTGACCATTTTTTGCAATAGACAATCTGACGTCATCCCGTCTTTGAGGTGGTCGTCATCGAAAGAGTCATGCCTACTGATTTTTGGACGGAGTATGTCAAAAAAGTATTTCATGCATTTCACTATCTTACTTTTTTTTTTTTTTTGAATACATTTCACCATTTTTTCTCCACTTCAAAAAATTCATGTTTATAAAAAAAAACCCTAAAAATGTTGATGGTGGTGCAACTTGCGCCACGACCCCCCCCCCTCCTCTGGGCACCCCTCTTACTTATTCAGCATTGGCAAATTGCTGTTTGTTTACTTTTTGGACCTCAGACGTCGTGTTGTCCCTTTATTAGATTGGACTCCAAATCTGCCGCAGGGTGTCACGTAACGGGACGTTCACCGTGCCCCTGCCACCACGTCCGCTTACACACACATGGCAACACACACACCCATCGCAATTCGTAATTGCGAAAAAATCCATTTGAATTCATCAAAATTCAAATTCAATTTTTTTTATTTTATTTTTATTTATTTATTTATTTATTTTAAGGGTGAAAAACTTAAAGTTCAAATACACGAAAAAATATTTTTATATTCATGAAATCTGCTCTATTTGACAGATAATTAAAGGGGCAAGTGGATAAAGGTGATATGAGACAAACTTTGGAAATTAACTTTTTACCATGAACGAAAGTCATAAATCCATCAGTATCATGTCCCCTTAGTCGCAGAAATGGTTGGTAACTAGGAATATGACCTCGTTTTAACCGTTGAGAAAAATCCATTAAAAAAATAACGCTTTTTTTTAAAAGCTTTTTCTAGAAATTTAAAAAATTGTCACCATATCACTTTTATCCACTTGCCCCTTCAATTTTATGGCATTTATGTTTGAATATGGTTTTAAACATGTTGCCACCGCGGATGGCAGAATCAACTTACTGAGTAAGAAACATATGACAGACGATTAATTTTACGAAATGGACCTGTTAGCTGTCTACCTCGTTCCTGCAATTTGACGCCGCTCGATAATTTTCCCTTGGGAATATGTTGCGTCTCATTCTACACCGATAAACCAGAAACAATTGAGCACTTCGCAGCCAACATTCGACGGGTTACTGCCAACGCACAGCTTGATTTACTGCGAAGAGTGAAAATTGAACCTTCAGATTATACTCCATGTGACCGCGATGGCTACATGATTGAAATCATACTCAAATATTAGTACTAGGGATGCACCCATAAGCAAATTGGCCGATTGCCGATTAATCGGCTGTTGATAATCGGCCGATTAATACGAAGAATGATTGTTTTTGATACTACCAATTTTACAATCAGTTTTTTCTCTCTCATACAATTCCGAGTTTAGAAATAGTAAGTAATTTATTTCTGTGAGATTTCTTTTTTCATTTTCCCAATTTTCACAAAATAATTTCAATATTTTATCCAATTGCTTAGAACCAATTTTCATATTATTGTCAATAATATTACATTAACACATTGTTAATTATGTTAATTGGACATAAAAATTAAAAAAAAGAAGATGGGGGAGTCTTTGGTGAACACTCCGATTTAGGAGTACTTTTAGTTTAAATTTTTTAATAATTATTTGCAATTTAATTCAAGACTTTTTTTTATTATTTGTGAAAACTAGAGGTTATCTAAAAGCACTGTGCTAAAGAGAAAACTATCGCCACATGAAAAAAGTTGCAACATTGTCAATGTGTATATTTATTCAAAGTAGGGGAATTAATTTATTAAAAACTTTATATCAACTGTGAGGGTTATTGCTATTAGTAAAATTATTCATCATAGTAGTTTCCTAGTGAAAGTATACTTTAACGAATAATATTTTAAGAAAAATATTTTTCAGCTGATTAATCGGCCCAATTTTACCGATTATAAATAATTGACAAAGTGGCAGATTATGGCCGATTAATCGGTACTGCCGATTAATCGATGCATCCCTAATTAGTACCATGAAGTTATCTGTCAAATAAAGCCAATTTCAGGAATATTAAAAACATTTTTCTGTGCTTTTTATCAACGTTTAGTTTGCCTCCTGGAAAAAAAAAAAAACCTTCGAATACTAAGAAAAGCAGGCCCGTCATTTCAAGTTTTCCTAAGGGCCCCCCCCCCCTTAGGAAAACTTGAAATGACGGGCCTGCTTTTAATGAGGGGCAATGAATGAAAACACAATGCAATTTCACCAGAAAGCACCAAAAACCACGCCTACTTATACGCAAATACATTGATTTCTCAAAGTCATGGGGGCAATTGACCCCCCTGCCCCCCCCCCCTAAATGACGCACCTGAAGAAAAGTCTGTCTTATCTTAACCCATTAATGCTTAGCGTCCTTTTTTTGGACGGTCCAAAAAAGGTCTGAATTTCCCCCAAATGAACATTTCAACCAAATAATACTGTTTAATTAGTACCTTGGTATTGTTTCAATTCGTTAAAACAGACTGCAGCACATAACCATTGTAAAGTGTGTGCTGTAGCAGTTTTAATATGATCTTTATCAAAAATGACATCGTTCACAATCTCAAGAAAAAAGCTAAGTTTTCAAAGTTATTCCCAGCTTCCCAGTTTATGTTAATTGCTGATTTTATTTCTTCTTATAAAATGTCTTTTTTAATGTTATATCGTAGGCAGAAAAAAAATTTAGTAAAAAAAGTAAGTACCCTCTGGGGTCTATCGTAACTTTTGAAGGACGATTTTTCTTTCCTTAATAAAAAAACTTATTTTTTACATGATATTTTTTAAATTATTTTTCCTGTCCGTTAGACACTATCTGTAACAGTATACAAAATATCTTTGGAAAAAAAAAATGTCAGGCATTAATGGGTTAACAGGAGAAGTTATGACTTTTGAAATTCACGAAGAATTGTCAGTAAGTGAGTTGGTTTTCTTCAAATGTACACCAATCACATCAGTAAATGTCGAAAATATATTTCTGCAGTTGTAAAAATGCTCTTTCATACAAAAAACGATATTCCATATTTGAAAATGTCAAAAAGGGTGTCATAACTTAATTCAATTCCCACTTTTTGTAGTTTCCTGAAACATAGGTTTACGCACATTAAAACTTATGAAAAGAAGATTTACAGTGTAGTGTGAAGTATAGATGTATTTTTCTTTACAATCTTTAGTTTTCTTTCTTTCTTTTTTTTTTTTTTTTTTTGCTTTAGCGTTTAACATTTATTTCAAGTTTTAAAGAAACTGCAGGAGAGTCTGGGACCAGTTGATACTGGGTTAAGTTGACACAAGAGCTTTAATTTTTAATTTTCGAGTGCATATATACCCACAACGAAGAGTTTTATGAAGAAGCAAATCGACTCATGCGCCATCTCGTCTAGTGGTCAGAAAAGTATGACTGTGGGTGGGGAGCATTTAGGTTTACATTCTGGCTCCACATGGATGTACTTTCTCTTTCTCTCTCCTGTCCTTTCTTAGTGTAAATGTGTTGTTGTGCTGTGAATAGTTGGCCTACTCTATAAACGGGTCCTTATAACAAGTGTGTATTGTAGAAGTCAGATATCACACCAAATTGCGTTACGGTTGGAAAACTGAAACGGCGCACCCCGAAATGCCAGCTCACTGTCTGATCTTAAATAAAACCTTCCGCGCATTTACGCATGCGTCGGGTCTTCTCTGATCTCACAGAAATAGGGGTGTTAGGTAAGATAACAATATGGGGAAGAATAATAAAAAGTATTTTGAACAGTTTCAAACAACGTTTAACGATGCCAATTTCAAATACATAGTTAATCTGAATATGTCAAAAGGATATAGCAAATGCAAGTTTTAAATTGAAAACGCTAGGCGCGGCTTTCATGGACATACAGTAGCTGGCACAAAACAACAACAGACTTGTGCTAATTTACCTACGTGCTTTGAAGAGCCTTTTTCTTCGTTTGACAGTTTTTCGAAACAAATTAATTTTTGTATACAAATGTAAATTTCTCTTTTTTATGTATCTGTCAACTGTTGAACAGGAACAGGGTGTTTAAGCGATTATATCATGTTAAACAAGATACTACTGTTCCTTGAATGGGTGGCATGATTCTACCCATAAGAGGTTGCATACTTGCGAAGCTGTTTATTCACCACTTTTGAGGGCTTTATTAATGAAGTTGTTTGTTACATCGCATTTTGATGACGTTGATACCGTGTAATAATTTAACTCACAAGTTTTGTGAGGGTTTTTTTCTTTTTAAAGAACTGTCCAGAAATTAACAAAAAAAAACTTATAGGCAGAGAATTACTCCAAAAATAGTTAAGAGATTGCTTCGGAGAAGATATCATAATTAATGTTTGTATTAACTGTATATTAAATTCACGTTCATCTACTAATTTGGATTAAAATTTCTAGCGTTTCATGAGAGTCTTCTTTGAGGATAAACTCTTATTAGAAACTGCATTTCGTTTCTGACTACATCAGTATAACAGCTTATTAATTTGTTCATCAACTTAACCCGCTCTGGGTAGTTCATACTATTCGATTTTTTTAAAACTATTTCTTTTATATGATAAATATTATATCAACAAAGCTGTTGAAATTTTTATTTAATAGGAAAATAGTCATAGCATTACATGAAGTTTTATTTTGGTACGCAACATTAGTAGCAAACATTTAGAAAAATCAAAATGCACAAATGTGTAACAACTGTACCCTATGCCCCTATTGGATCAGTTTCTTGTTATGTATTTTAAAACAATGGTATTTTGGAAAAGAACTATCGTTTTAAGTAGGAGTTTTTGTCAAGCTGTTAGAGAATTTAAAAACAAAAATAATAGCATTGTTTGCTTTTTTTGTGCTTTAAAATCCGGTCTGCATCCGTACAGTAAAAAGTTTTTTTTTTTTTTTTGTATTATTTATAAGGACTTAAAATTAAGAAACCCCCCAGCTGGAGTTTTTAGGAATGTTGAAACCCCAAATTTACCGAATGTAACTCAGAGTTTTACCAAGTGATAATACGAGCTTGAGTGTAGAAATAACTAGTCCTACTGAGAAGAGATATTAGGTATTAAAAAAAAAATATTTAAAAAAAAAACAAGCAATATTCTAAGCACTAGTCTCCAATTCTACCAAATCGTTAGACAAAATTACCGAATAAGGATTTTTTTGGAAGGTTTTGGGACTTTTTATGGAACCTCTATGTGAATTCCTGAGCATCAAAGGACCTCTGTGTTAAACTTGGTAATAATCCGACATAAACTGTATGGAATATACACACATGCACAAATAAACACCTATTTTTATTTACATAGGTATGTAAATTAAAAACCAAATATTAGAATTCCGGGAGTAAAACGTAAGTATGCAAGTGAAAAATTCACATCTGTGAAAATGGATAGAGAAATTTCGAAAATACTTACATTTGCTCTTGACATCCTATTTGTAACAGAATATTACAATTAGGGGCTGTCAATAAATGATGACGCACTTTTTTTCAACAAATTTGACCCCCAACTCTTTTGTCACAAAATGCCGCAATTCACTCACCCCCTCGTCACATGTCACGCTGTACTTTGTAAGCATATTGTTATTAAAAAAATTGTGATGTCATACTTATTGTTATCTTGGCCCTCCTCTAATGACACACTCACAAATTTGCAAGCCCGCCTCCCCCAGAAAGCATAACATCATTTGTAGACAATCCCTTATGTACCCCCTTCCGATAATGTCCTCCCTCCAAAAGCTGGATCTAGTCTTGGATAAAGTAAGCTGTACGAGCCGCGTTAGTAAACAACGCAGACGATCTAAGACAGAGCTGGTAAAAAAAAAAAAGAGTGAAGAGACAACAAGCATTAAAAAAATAAACACTTTTTACTGTGCTATATATACATTGTGATAAAGCTTTCCGGATATCCTGCTTTATCGCCAATTAATAAGTTGTCAGATTGGCAACATTTGATAAACTTTTCTGAGTCTTATTCCAAATGTTACAAATAAACTAAGTTTATAAACTAACTTTTTTCCTTTCTTAGGATTTTCAAATTTTTCTTGCTTCAAATGCCAGTAAGTTATAATTATTTGCATTCGTTATGAAAAATGCTGGCGGTTTGTTCTTTTACACGTAGTTCTATTGGTAGGTTTTTGCCCGGTTGGTTGTTTTCCCGATGTTGGCTATTTTAAATGGGTTATAGATATCGCCTTGGTTTATTTCTTAGGGAAGAAAGTACCGCAAATGCCCATATTATTGAAAATTTACAAAGTTTGCAACATTTGACATCAGTATTAGTTTTTGAATTACTTTTATAGATTCTTATTACTCTTACAGTTGTTAAAGTTTAAGCCTAAAATAAGAATTTTAGAGATATTGAAAAGAAAGAAAAAGTTGATTCATTTACTTATTTTATTTTGTTATTTTCCTTTTAATTTTGAATTTTATTGTTGGTAGATCATAGTAACAAATTTTCTCCCTTACCCTTTCTTTAAATTATTATGTAATAGAGTATTGGATATCATAGAACTGCCTCTCGTTAACCCTTGTGGGAAATATGGGAAACGAAAATATGAAAAAAAGTATAACATGAAAATAAAATTAAAAAAGAATAATAATCTGATGACTTGAATTCTTGAAATTAATTTCCTTTCTTTAACCGCTTCCCTCTCTTTTTTTTTTTTTTTTTGGAAAAAATTGCAAAAAAAAAAAAAATCATTTTTTAGTTTGATTTTTTAATACAAGGAAATGAAACAAAATATGTAGGTTTCAAGTTGAAATTTTCTTTTTATAGGTGTAAAACCATTAAGTTTCATTCAAAATTTCTTGGGATAATAATTACCTGTAACTCATACGACTTCAAAATAATTAAAAATTATAAGTACCAGTACCCTTTTTCTCAAAGACTTGTCATGTCAAGGCAGTTGAACAATGTGAGCTCATATAACACGATCATCAGTTGCTTGATGTGAGGTAATGTCACGTCTGATTAGTGGACATTAAAAGCGTGTTTTACATAGGCAAAGTAAAATGTTTAACCCTTTTCAAAATAAACAAATTAGAATTTTATATTAAAAATTATAGCACGTAAAGAAACTATAAGAAAACTATAAATAAAGAAGTGAGCTATGTATTTTGCAATAAAACTTGCATTGAAATATTATTTTACATTTTTGGCAGTAAATTTGTACCTTCAAAAATAACAATAATAATAATTAATAAATAAATAAAAAGTTGAATTTTTTCTTTTTTTCTTTTTTTTGCATGTGGCGAAGTGAAAAATAAAATGTTAATAATAATGACTATATATATGTAAGTAAATTAATAAATGAAGGAATAAGTAAATGATTTAATCAATGAATGAATAAGTAAGCAAATTGAACTATTTCACTTTACCTTGTGCGCTTATAAAAATTGAATTAAATCTTTAAAATCAAAACATCTCTAATATTAACAAAATAAGTACTACACTGGGCGTCAGGAGATCTCAATTAACGCGGAATATGCTAATTACAAAGACTTTTTCATTGAAAAACCAAAAATATTTTTGATAAACCACAAAAGATTAAAATATGCGAATCAAATTTTGAAAATGATTTGTCACTGGAACCAACTATGTGTTTAAGAACGTAGTTAAAATATTGTTAGATAGATGGCACTGAAAACTGAAAATATTTACGCTTTTCACTTAGCCCTCTAGATTTCCCAAAATTTCTTTTTAAAACGTGATACTGGATAGAAATTTTTGACTTCCTTTAAAGCAGTTGCGAATAATTTGTCCGTGATATTTTACTGTCACACCTTATTGTATGCAAAAGTTAAGCACCCAATTCAACTACCATTCCGTCTAAAAGATCATGAAATGCGAAGTTGAAATTGTTTTTACTACTCTTCTGTATTTTTCTATGTTAATCACTAAGATTTCTAAAACAGTCAAAAATGTAACTTGAACTAAAGTAATCGGGTCATTCATTGTAAAAGCGGCGTTTCTCCTAGTAGATGATGTTACCATGCCTCATGTAAAATGTTTGCCCTTTTGCAAAATTTTTCTTTGGAAAAAAAATAGAAGTGTTCATCGACCATTTGTCAATACATAGATAGATTTGGAAAAGTGAGTCGCTTCATTTTTGTGCTAAATAGTATAGCTAAATGTGATGTAGCAAACGAATAAACATTTTTAAAATAAGGAGATACACCCCTTTTACAATGAATGAAATAATTATTACACGAACTTACCTAGACATAAATCAGGAAGTAATGGACTCAGCATCAAAGCCAAGCCAATCTCGTAATCAAATGGGTTTCTCAGAACCTCATCACGAACTTCTGTGATGGAATTATTTTTCACTTTCAGTTCTCTGGTGTTGATTTCTTCATTGAAATGTTAACAAAAGTAAGGCCGGTCACACAACCTAAAATTATTCCCACATGAATTTTCCTGATAGCAGATCGTAAAACAAGTTCTATAAATAGTAAAAGTTAATAAAAATGTACAAAAATCCCGTAAAATTCTCTGCGCTTTTTTTACAGTCACTGAAAATAAAAATAATCTGTAATAGGCACATTATATTTTGCTTCACTTTTAGGTTTTATCTTTTCTCACCACGAACTTACAAATGTTCACTGGTTTCGAGCGAATTTCCATTCATTCAACATTTCTTTTGTGGCGAAGAATATCTGCCTGATATTTTTTTAGCTTGTGCGCTCATGCTGATTGTTTTGAAACTTTAACGTGCTTAATTGAAAATTATGGAGCTCTATTTAAGTGATATAGGAACCTCGGAGACTACTATTAACTCAAAAATGAACAATACTTTTTACAAACAAGTCATCAAATTGCTCAATTTAGATCGAAGATTAGCACCTGAAGTTTGCTCTCAAATTATGTGCATTTCAGGAATCAATAAACCACAGGAAATCACTTTAGAAGATCAGTTCGTGAATCAGAAAAAAATCAAAGTTTCAGCTCTCTTTAGCATGTCATGTCAACAGTGAATTCACTTTCGGAAGCATTGGCAATCAATTTGTGCATAAGAAATGTATGATTAGTTTACTCTGCGGTAGTGTACGCTTGATCGTAGATAACACTACTTGAAACAAACTAGAAGGCAGCACAGTCACTGTACATGCAATGAAATCTCACATATGTTATCAAAAAAGATTAAATGATTACAAGTAGCAATTCGTCAAATCTGCTTGAGAATCTGAACATATTCAGCAGTTCATTTTACAATAAATCATCTATGTTGACATTGCGGCTCTGTGGCCTGTTATGCGAAGATACTTCACCGCTGTAGTCAGTCACGAGAGTTAAGAAAGCATTGATGGATGACAGGCAGCGATCTAACTTCATGTATCCAGTTTAGGTTGCAAAACAAGAATGGAAAACTGGGTTGAAGAAGAACAGGGCGAAATGATCAGATCAGGAAACTCCACCTCCCTACCAGTAAAAGATGCCGAAGATACGATGATAGCTGTGGTGGGGGAGGGGGGATTTTCTCCCAACCTGCCTTCATAAGACTTCCACGTTCAGTATTGGATGCTGGAAATGCCTCCCTCTATCACCAACAGGAAGTTTTTGAAGGTGAACTGCTAATTTTTTGCGGTTGCGGCGAATCGAAATCCATTTTTGAACGTGTTGATTTGAAATTATAGTAATTGGTTTCGTGAATGTCTTGTTTTTGCTTTTCGGTTATTGAATTAAATTTATGCAATTACTCATGCATGAAGCAGCTATTTGAAGCTGTAATAATAGGAAATGAAAGGTTTGTTTTTCGAAAAACACTCTTATGAAATCCAGTTGATTCAGTATTTCTTTTCATAGTTTACGAATTGAATTACTCTGACGAAATTCGCATTTTCAGACACTTGAATTTTGTCATTTTATTTAATATTTTATTCCTTCAAAATTGCTTAATTGCACTGATTTAATTCAATGATAAATTCAAAGAAAATATTAGAATAACAGGAAATGAAAGGCTTGTTCTTCGAATTTCACTCTTATGAAATTCAGTTGATTCATTAGTTCTTTTCATAATTTACCAATCAAACTGCCCTGACGAAATTCGTATTTTCAGTCAATTGCATTTTGTGTCATTTTATTCATTATTACATTCCTTTAAAGTTGCTTAATAGCACTGATTTATGTCAATAATTAATCCAATTAAAAAAAAAGGAGGACGCTCTAGTGCATTTCACTTTTTCGTTTTAAAATAACTTTTTTTCTCGTTTGCTTCAAACTTCTGTTTCTTCGCTCTTTTTTAGTAAAATTCCAAGTCAATTTCTTAAAATTATTATTGAAGAAAGTTTTTCTACCTTAATTTATCATAAAATTGTAAAAGCAACTTCAAGAAAAAGAAAGCGAGAAATGCAAAAACACTCTGGGAGCAAATCAGCCGCTGACATGTAAAGAGTAGTTGTTTGCAAATGTCTCATTTTTCTGCACTTTACTTTTATCATCTGTTGTACTTAAGCTTTATTTTCCAAGCTTAACATTTTTTAGATATATCTATTTCGCTATTAAAATTGATTAAAATATCCATTTGTTGTATTAAAAATATTGATTTCAACCTTTTTAATATAGTCAGAAACACCCCAGAATTTTTCTGTCTAATTAAGCGAGTTTTTGATTATACGAACCAGACTGATCCCAACAGGCTCGAATAATTTGTGTTCTGTTGTTTTAAAATGTAAAAAATTAATTTCACACACCTACGTTTTCCGATATTTTAACGTAATATTTTACGTAACAAAAATGAAAAGTTTTTGCAAGACATTGCAGAAAGTATGATTAAGTATTTAAAAAATCCTAATTTAAAAAAAATGTAAAACTTTTTTTTAATTAGGAGGTGGTAATTATTTTACATAGAACTAAATTTAAAAAAAAACGTATAAAGGTTTCGTTTGGACAGGAAATCGCTACCATTCTTCTATTACTTGTTTCTCGCATCAAACTCTTAGTAGCAAAATCTTTGTTGCCTGTAATCTATGCATAAAAATGAAAAATTAGCTCTTTTACCTGCTATTATTTTTTTCCCACTGAAAACTTGGCAACTTTAAGCATAGATGCTTCATTTGGGTCACAAATATCCACTGTCGCTACGTACCTTTTCAGCCCGAATTTGGCATCGTTTTTAGTTTGTTGAGTGTTTTTTGTTTGTAAACGTATGCCGAAACGGATAACATTTAGTTTATCTTTGCATACAGATGTCTGACATATAGTCACACCACATATGCACTTTGCCCGCACACGCCACACACGCATGTCTCCAAAATGTAGCGACAAATTGTATCTCGTAATCGGAACTCTTTTGTTAAAAGCAAATACAGCAGAACTTCATAAATTCGAACACGTTTAAAGAGAAATATTGCTAAAACGAACTGCGTTTCGGATGGCTTGTAGTGTATTATTCTTCAGATAAGATGAACTACAGTTAAAACGAATTGATTTTTAAGTTAGAGTTCTTTCTGTAACTTTCTTTTACCGAATTTTCACATACGGGTTAGATTCAAAAACTTCCGAGACTATGATAGCAAGATTTTTTTTCTTTTACCTGCCTTAAATTGACACAGACTATGACTAGTGTGTTTTTCGATACATAAAAATGATCCAAGTCATTTTTGGGTGAGTCAAGTTCATTTTGAAGGAGTGAAATATACGCAAACAGTAAAAAACCATACTAGTGAACAATTCAATTAAAAAAAAGAAAATAAAATTATCCTTCTAAGGATGCGATGTAAGATGAGATTGAAGGAAAAGATGCATACTATTTTGATTTTCAACCTGGGCATATGATTGATGTTTTGCATTTTAAAGAAAGGAAGAAAGAAAAAAGACATTTAAATGTAATACTTAAAAAAAAATCCCACTGCTTTTCTTTATAATTTTCTACGATACTGAGTTTTAAAGCACTAGAACTAAAAATATCTAACTGTTGCACAGAAGCACATTTTAACTAGCACTGTGGTGAAATTAAAAGTATTGCATGAAATTTTCAACACTTTAAGTACTTGATTTATTTTAAGTTCTTTATGTAAAAGTGGTATCTAAGTTAAAAAACAAAATAAAAATTAAGCGAAAATAGCTCTTCTTCTTCTTCTTCAAAAAAAAAAAAAAAAAGACAGCAATCGAACCGTAATCAAAAGCAGAACCCAGTCCTCCGGCATCGAAATGAACAAGGTTAAACCACATTGGTGCTCCGAATTCTTTTGGAAAGCAGCAGAGAGTACATAACCAAACCTATTTTCGTCAAAGAAAAGCGAAAAAAATCGATACTATTCTTTGCCAGAAATGCACATTTCTTTTCTTTTAGTCCTCGTATTTTTTTTCCTAGAATGCTTGAGTGAAGTTAGCTGGACAATGAACTTTAATCGTTTCAGGTCAATGAAACGTAAAACTTCTTAAATGAAATTTTTTTGACGATATAAAATTTTTCAATGGTTTTTGTCAAGATGCTATTTTTACGCTTTTCATGTCTTGTCTAGCAACTAAAGCCATCGGCAGCCGATGATTATACATTGTCCCAAGTCAGTGGTTTCCAACCTTTTTGAGCCCATTATTCTCCTCTAGAGGTTGATTGATGAGTACCCCCCCCCCTTCCTCTCTGAAAAAAGCTATAAGTTGGTAGCAGTGAACAACTTCAATATTGAAATTATAAATTCCTAATTTTAATTTGAAGTAAAATTAAAAAATAACCTATAGCAATTTTATTCAATCTTTTTCCCCTTTTCCCCCCCTTAAGAACTTATCCTCTCATTGAGGTGCCGATTCTCTCCTTTGGGGGTGATTGTCCCCAGGTTGGGGACTACTGTTTCAAGTTATCACAAGACTTATGGCACGTTTTATTATAAACAATGTGCAAGAGAAATTGGGTACGTTTCATAAAAAAGAGAGTTAAGGAAATTCTTCATCTCTTTTTAGTTGATATCTTTCACTTTAACCCTTTATGCCCCGACGGGACTTAGAAGTCCCGCTTATATTAATTTAGTATTATGAATCCTAAATGGCTGAAATTATGCTGAAGCGTTTGAGTACCACTCCTTGTACTTCTCTGAGAGGCCGACAGATGGTACCTGCAATTGAAAACAGTTTTCTTGGGGGCCCTGAAGCGTAGGGGGCTTTAGACCCCCAATATTTTCAAAAAATTTTTACTCGGTAAAAATGTTTTTTTGATGTATTTTCAACTCAAAAAAATAAATAAATAAATAAAAATTCATTGTTAAGTTAATTTGGGACATAAAGGGTTAATAAAGGAAAGGGGTAGGATCACAGTTGGAGGAAATGAAAGCAAGAGATAGCTGTGTGGAAACAAACTCTTTTACCGCACTTCTGGTAATTTTTGAAATTAAACTGTTGGTGAGTGAAGACTAGGTAAGATATAAAGAATATTCGTGTTTCCAAATAATTTAGTAGGTGTCATAAATGTTTTAGGACGAAACTGTGAAAAAAGGTGTTTTTTAAACTTTAGTGATCTCACATTTTCCTCTCCAGAACGTCTACATATGTAAAATAACCAGTGTTACCAACTAGTTTTACTTGTCATTTGGAAGGTTCCTAAAAACAGTTTCACCTTCAATACTATATTTTGATGTGAAACTTAATTGTTTCCATTTGCCTCCTAAATGTTGTTGCCTGGGATAAATGGAAACAGCTAAGGTTTTCAATTTTTTTATTTTCGGGGTTGATATAAATGACACTTTTGTGTGTATTTTACTTAAATTTTGAGTGTAATTAAGATTTGTATAAGATTTTTATTTTTAAATAATTTCCGATTACATTTAGAAGATTCAGCGTGTCGCATGTGACTTATTGGGCAGAAGATCGAGCATTGTTGGTGTAAAACTTCTTTCGCCTTTAAATTGAAGGTGTAAGTTATCACAACATGCATCAACCACATGGAGAAAGAAAACATGTTTAATTTTACCACTTAGTCTCTATAGAGTATGTCGATGGCCATTAGTGAATGAGAAGTGGACTGTATAAAGTAATTTTATATTTAAAGCCAACATAGGTTGGTAACATTGGTAGCAGTGTTAAAGAGAACAAGGAACAAAGTTATATGCTTGGCGAGAGAGCTCGTCAGCGCAACTGAACTCCCACGCATTTTCTTTGGTTGCCAATTCGTCGACGATAAAAGAAATAACATTCAAGGCTCTTCTTAATTCTATGGAGCATTTAGATCGCCGACAGAGTAAGTGTAAAACACTCTATGGTAAAAGTAAACATGGTTTATATATTCGCTAAGAAACAATCGTAAAGTTACATTTTTTATTCCCAGTTACTCTCAGAGAGAATTTTTTTTTTTTTTTTTTTTTTCACAACGAACGAAATTTTATCGCTTAATTCATCCGAAAGAAAGGGAGAATCTAAAGTTGAAACATTGAAATTATATTTCTCTTACCACAACTGACCCTTCCTAATTTCTTGACATATGTTAATAGGTTATGGTATGAAATCGTGTCCATTTTTCTTTCGCAAAAGGTAAATTTTCTATCGAGATACAACGGAAAATGTCTGCCCCCAACAACCATTAGTCAGAGATCCCCGATTCCCCGATAGAGATTTTTCTGGGTCGGGTTGATGGTAATAAACCCGATAGAGGTTTATTACCATCAAACTAATTTTGCCATGAGTAACTTCATTTTAATGAGACGCCCAACTTTTCCTCTTACAACAATTCTCGATTGTGGTAGTTAACATGGGTAGCAGGGATAAAATGTATCGATTTTATGAGTCTCAAAAACTTATCACTAACTGTGGCTTTTTTAATTAAATCTTAAGATAATTAATATTGTTGAAAAAAATATTTGTCCTACAAGGCATATGGTTTAAACAAAGAGTCCCCCTCCTCCCAACACGTATCGATTACGAGGTCATCAAAAGTAATTACTAACTACCCAAGTTTTTTTCTACTGCTTAGTTAATATGTATGTAAATTAACAGTCACATTGTCCTACAAATTGCGTGGTACGTTATCCCGATCCTACGCACAGAAATTGTTGGTACCACAAGACCACTTTTCTTATTACTAACTGTAGGACAAAAATATTACTTTATAGATTAGTGTATTCTCTATCCATATAAAACAATGTCCTACAAGTAAACAGGTAGGTATCAATAGTCCGACAAGAATTGTAAGTTTCGTTTTCTGTTTCGAACGAGTGAAAACATCTTTTTTGAAATTTTACTAACTCTATTTTCCAGTAAAATTATTCGTGTACTGTGTCCTAATATACATAAAAGAAAAATTAATCTTCATCAGATTAGTCTGAAAAATCTTCATCTTCGTCACTAATGTCACTTTCATCTTCATCATTTTCCTCATAAATGATATCTGACTCTGTAACAACATTTAAAAAATTAAAAAATTTGCGAATACTTACTGTAAAGGCCTTTAATTTCGCGGGCCGTAATTTTCGCGAAAATGAATATATCGGTGATTTCGCGGGCCGAAAATTTCGCGAATTTTGCATGTACAGAATCGAAAGTTGAAAAAGTCCAAAGTAAAAAAAAATTCGCGAGGCCTAAATTTTCGCGATTACGAAGGGCTCGCGAAAATCGCGAAAATTAAGGCCTCGCGAATAAAAAGGCCTTTACAGTAATCAACAAAGAAAAATAGTATTGATAGGATACCTTGTAAGTCAGAGAATAGTTCTTCAAAGGATGGACTGCCCGTAAAGTGTTGATAATGCTTTTGAACATATAAAAAAGTTTTCAGGAATGCCAAATGTCTTTATTAAATTTCTTAACATCTCTTTTCTGTCGAAAAGTATTCTCGCAAAGCAAAATACACAAAAAATACTCTTTTTTTGGAGCATTAAAAAAATACTGAAATTATTTGTTGGAAGACAAACACGCGGTCGAATGAAACTTTTTTGCAGGATTATGGTCGATATTTTCGGAGAATTCCTAATATGCTCTGATCATGCTTACTGACAAGGCTCAGCCGTAATACCAAATTATGCAAAATAAATTTATTTCTACTAGCACGTATTGAAAATATGTATTCAATTGGAGTACCGCAATAACGTACCACGAAATTTGAAGGACAATGTGGCTGTTAAATTATATAAATATTAGCGAAAAAAAACAAAAGTAAAAAATTCAAGTAGTTAGTAATTATTCTTGATGATCTCGTAATCGATACATGCTGGGAGGAGGGGACTCTGATCAAAACATATATTTTGTTGGACGAACATTTTTTGCACTAATGTTAATAATTTTCTTAATATTTAATTAAAAAAAACAAGTTAGTATTCAATTTTTGAGTATCGTCAAATCGACATATTTTTTCCCTACTACCTTTGTTAACTACCACAATCTAGAATTTCGTTCATGAAATTATCGGGCGTCTCATTGAAACGACGCTATTCAAGAAGATTCGGCTTGATAGTGATTATTTTTTCATCAGGGATCTGTACTGTATTACGTAGGACCGGGATAACGTACCATGCAATTTGCAGGACAATGTAACTGTTAAATTATTTACATATTAACTAAGCAATAGGAAAAAAATTCGGGCAGTTAGTAATCACTTTTGATGACCTCGTAATTGATACATCTTGGGAGGAGGGGGACGCTTCGAAAAAACTATATACCTCGTAGGGCATTTTTTTTCACTTAAATTAGTAATTTTCTTAATGTTTAATAAATTACCAACAGTTAGTAGAGCCTATATTTTGAAAAGTGTCAATTTGAAAGTGAAGTTTCCTGATTAAAAAATATTTTTGCAGAAAAAAAATATTATTGGATTCTTAGTCTAAATTGGATCTAAATGCAAGAAAATAAAACGGAGGGGGTCAAGGAAGTTATTTACCCCCTCCTTAGGTTACTCTCTTTTAAGCCGTTACAGATCTAATAAGTGTTATAGATCTGATGTTAATATGAGCTACATATGCGAGTTTATGTTTTCAGTCTTCATTAATGTCTCTAAATTATAAAAAGCATTTCTTGGAAATAAAAATGAGCGATAAGGTTTTTAGATAAAATAAATTATGAGATTACCGCATCCAAGCTAATAAAACATTTATTTTGTTTTAAAACAACACACAACTTCAACTTTTTCAACACACAACTCTTCTGCTTGCTGTTCTTTAATTAGTTGCAGGGAATTTAATTTCTTGATCAGAAATTCAAATTTAGCATGCTAGTGATTATCTAATTATTTAGCAAAGTTATGAGAAATTGACGCACCAAATAAATAAATAAATAAAATAATAATAATTAATTAACTTAATTTCTGCAATGTCCAATTGTTCTTATTTTGCTAACTTCTATTGTCAGGTCATATAAACCACAAATGAAGCAATTGTACTAAAACTAATTGCTTTTCGTTTTTTAAGAACAAAAATATTCAATATATATATATAGCTAAAACCCATTCTTTTTGCTTTTTAATAATTATGAAACGTGAGTCAGTTCGGTAACATAGTCGTTATTTTTCACTGCTACCGCTCTGACTGTTACCGATCTGACAAACTGACGAAGGTTTAATTTTATTGCCGAGACGATCGCTCTAAACCAAAATCAAACACATGGTTTTTCACTTGTAATCAAGGAATGTACTTATATATAAAATAACTTTTAAAGTAATAAAAACTACGCATTTTAGCGCGTGTTACCGATCTGATGACTTAAATTACACACATTTTCTAAAATCACTTTAAAAAAATTTCCCTATAATTTTAGACGCAGAAATGAAAATTTTTAATTACAATGCGATAAAACATCCCACCAGCTACTCAGTATTACGTAGTATCTCTGCAGGAAATGACCATGGGAGTCTCAAAATGGATCGGAAGTTAGTTGTTACCGCTCTGACGGCGGAGCTGAGGGACAAGCTTATTTTGCATCGGCTAGAAAATCAGAAGTCGATTAAAACAAACATAAAGTAAAATATTAATAGAGAGTTAAAAATAGAATCGTTTTTGTGCAAGCGCGTTTTGTTGGGAAGTTAAGAAAGTCCGCATGACCTGTTTGCATGCTAAGCTTTACTAGTGGGGACACGTTACCGATCTGATTTTTGAACAATAATAAAAATATTTTTTGGAGGAAATTTTTTTTCTGATATTACTAGATGAAATAAAAGCAAAACCTTAGCTTCTTTCGGGGGAAAATTATTTTTTGACAAGTAATTGAAATACTAGTGAAAATTCACTTGGGACTCAAATTGGCGCTTTTCTAAATATTAGCTCAGTAGTAAATTTTTGAGAACTTCAAATCGGCAAATTTTGTCTCAGCTACCCCTGTTAGCTACCACAATCTATAATTTCGTTTAGAAAATTGTTGGGCGTCTCATTAAAACGAAGCTATTGACAACTTGATAGTAGTTATTTTTCATCAGGGATCTGTACTACATTTTTAGATCGTAGAACCAGGATAACGTACCACTCAATTCGTAGGACAATGGGACTGTTAAATTATATACATATTAAGTAAAAGCAGTAGAAAAAACTTGGGTAGTTAGAAATAACTTTTGATGACCTCGTAATCGATACATGTTGGGAGGAGGGGACTCTTTGATCAAACCATACACCTTGTAGGACAAATATTTTTTTCAACTATGTTAATAATTATCTTACGATTTAATTAAAAAAGCCACAGTTAGTGATAAGTTTTTGAGACCCGTAAAATCGACACATTTTATCCCTGCTACCCCTGTTAGCTACCACAATCGAGAATTGTTGTAAGAGGAAAAGTTGGGCGTCTCATTAAAATGAAGCTACTCACAGAAAATAAGCTTGATAGTAATAAACAGAAAAATCTCTATCAGAGATCCATGACTATATGTTTTACAAATATCATCAAGAGAAAAAAAAAAAAAACAATGCTTCGAGTGAGTCTGAAACTTCTATCATACACTATATAAACCTAAAACCTGCCTAACTCGAAATGTTCAATCAAATAAAAATATCCTTAGACATTTAACTTGTAACATTTTGTATTATTAGAAAGTACAAACAAGACAACTATAAACCAAACATCAGAAAAAAAGGAAATTTTTCGAAGTTCTCCGAAGAGAACTTTTAGAAGTGCTGAACTTAGTTGACAAATGCAGACAAATTGAAAGTAGAAAGATTTTCTCTGACATTTTCATTTACTGTGTCTATGTTCGGATCCGAACGTGCAGTGCATTTTTGGTTGCAACTGGGCTGGCGGACTTAAATTATTTAATTGAATTCAACTAATCCGGGAAAGTAAAACCAATAGTTTTCATTTAATAACGTTCATCATTTTTGAAGTGCATTTGGAGGATTCTCCCGAAAATAGTACAAGTTGTGTCTACCTTTTTTTAAATTTTTTAAAGTCAATTTTTGACTACCAGTCAATCGTGATTCTCTATTTATTGTTGAGTAATCAAGTGTCAATGGTTTTTACATAAGTAATCTATGAACGAATTGAAAACATGTTGTTTTCAAACAATTATAATTTTAGGTGTCTCCGCTTCAAATCATTAGGAGATAATGTACGATTCAAAACCGTGCTGAGATGCAACAGCATTATAAAAAATCGAATGAATTATATCATTTACATAAAAATAATTATAGTAATACAACTTGTAGCGAAAAAAGTTTCGATAAAAATTGTTTTTAAGCATATCTTAAAGATGTCTATGATTCGTATTAACCACTCTGTTACAGCCATTTTGAAAATAAAGATGTACATTGAATCTAGAAATATTTTTCGGAAGTCCAAGTAGTATAACATCTGTGTGCTTAGTTAGCCACTTTGAGTTCTACATTCAACTAAGACGGTGTACTGCAAAATTTGAATTGTTTGATGCTCATTTTGTCACATCTATAATAGTGATTTACAAAAATATATTTTTGCTTGAAATAGCAAATAATTTTTAAACCTTTCATATATTGCTTATTTACAAACCATTGACATTTTATTACACACAATTAAGTGGAGAATCAATTTTTAAAACATGTTTAATTGGTGGAAATTATTAAAAACTGATAAAAAAATTTTCAAAAGTATCGAACATGTTTTATACTTTTTTTCGAGATTGACGCATTTTTATAATTTCTTTGAATTCGATCGGTTTAGTTTTTCAAAACTTTACATCAATATTTAATAACGACAACATGTGATTATCTCTTCTCTGATAATATACAAAATAAAAAAAAAGCGACAACTTTCAAGTCTCGATTTTATTATGGAATAATCTTTCTACACGTGTCTGTATGTGTTGAGTGTACTGTCTGATCTTCTTTGGTAAAACCTTCCACGCATTTACGCATGCGTCATGTCTTCTCTGATCTTACCAAAATAGGGGTGTTGGGTAAGATAACAATAAGGGGAAGAATAATAAAAAGCATTTTGAACCGTATCAAACAACGTGGAGCGATGCTAATTTCAAATACATAGTTTAATTGAATATGTCAAAAGGATATAGCAAATGCTAGTTTTGAATTGAAAACTTCGGAAAGTTATCACCCACAACCCTTTTTTTAAGTGGAATTGTTCACGATTGCCATGAGCGGGTTTCACCGGCAGACAGTATGTCTTTTGTGCTATTCCTCACCCCTGCCAGGGAAAAGCTTTAATGACGCTCCTGATTGGAATTTTATACCTAGGGCCTGATTCAACGCTATTGCATTCGATTCTATCTACCAATAGCTAACCGAGAAATATCCAGGTATTCAAATAAGTGGCTGGAAAAGGAAATTTCTGGCTGCGCGATTAGTAGATACAATTGATCGTACTTGATTTGATTGAATTCTGTTAGAGTTGAATGAGACACTCTGTGTTTTTTATATATTTACAGTAGTATGTCACATTATTAGGCCCATTGCTTTAAAAACCTTATGGTTGCATTTATGTTGCTAAACTTATTAATGAAGTGAAAATGTTGATAGAGAGTTATTCAGTTCATTTAATTATTAATTATGGAATTAGGAAAGATAAAATGAAAGCAATTGTTTTACAGCATTTCATTATGTTTAATAAGAAAATTAAATAACGACAGAAAACATTCTGTTTACAAAAAAAAAAAAATCTAAAATTTACATGACTTCTTTTTCTGCGATGCGAGCTCAAGTTAAAAAATCAAATCGATAAAAAATAAATAAATAAAATTAAACGTGCTATTTTTGTCGCGCATCCTACTGTTTTGTCAACGGTAAGTCACTGTTAGCTCTGAAATTCAGTGTAGAAAGTTTTTAAAGCTATACTGTCGACACAATCACTCACAGTAATATCACACTTTAAGAGCAAGAATCTGAGAGAGTGTCACGCCTGTGATTCATGACCTCTCAGATTTTCTCCTAAAAATTACCAAATGTTTATTATCTTATTGAAAGACCAAATACAAAATGTTTTGCTCTAAAGTTGAGTTGTTTAGTTTTTATGGATCCCTAAAGATGAAGTTGCGGCATCAAAAATTAAGCAGATTTTCAAGACAGGGAAGTTGCCGTGAGCCAAAACTCTTACCAGGAACTGTTTAACTCCAATTTTATTTTCGTATATGGAATATAGAAGGTTGAAACTTTACAAAATGAATGTTAATTTTGTGGTAAGTTGTTGCCGTAAGGTCAGTGAAGGCCCTCAAAACAAGGCATTTTTGACGTTTTTTAGCGTTTTTGAGGTCCAAAAACAGTTTGTACATTTCAGTTGGCACAGCAAAAGTAGTGTCGTTTGAAAGACCAGTGTAAGCACTTTAAAATAATGTATAAATAACCGAGAAAAGTTCAACGTGCTTTTAGTTGCGTAAGGCCGAAATATGAAAAATGTCATATTTTACCGATATTCAAACGGTCATAACTTCCTCTGCCAACAACATATTGAAATTTTTTTTTGCCAATGTCATACTCTATTCTTTGTCTTAACAGAACAGTTGAGTCCTTTGAGGCGAAATGTAAAAAAATTTTTACAAAAAATTTATTTTTTCCTGTATATTTTTTGTAAAAAAATTTTTTACATTTCGCCTCAAAAGACTCAACTGTTCTGTTAAGACAAAGAATAGAGTGTACCATTGGCAAAAAAAATATTTCAATATGTTGTTGGCAGAAGTTATGACCGTTTGAATATCGGTAAAATATGACATTTTTCATATTTCGGCCTTACGCAACTAAAAGCACGTTGAACTTTCCTCGGTTATTTATACATTATTTTAAAGTGCTTACACTGGTCTTTCAAACGACACTACTTTTGCCGTGCTAACTGAAATGTACAAGCTGTTTTTGGACCTCAAAAACGCTAAAAAACGTCAAAAATGCCTTGTTTTGAGGGCCTTCACTGACCTTACGGCAACAACTTACCACAAATTTAACATTCATTTTGTAAAGTTTCAACCTTCTATATTCCATATACAAAAAGAAAATTGAAGTTTAACAGTTCCTGGTAAGAGTTTTGGTTCACGGCAACTTCCATATCTTGAAAATCCGCTTAATTTTTGATGCCGCACCTTCATCTTTAGGGATCCATAAAAACTAAACAACTCAACTTTAGAGAAAAACATTCTGGATTTGGTCTTTCAGTAAGATAATAAACATTTGGTAATTTTTGGGAGAAAATCTGAGAGGTCATGAATCACCTCATAATGCTAGGCGTGACAGTTTCTCAGATTCTTGCTCTTAATTTAATGAGAAGTAGTTATCAGTCTTGAATAAGTAATTTTCAATACAATTATTGGTATGGGTCAGAATACTACTACTGTATGCATATACTACTGTCTGCATATCAGGGAAGAATCCTTTTGCGTAATAGTTTCTTCTGATTGATGCAGAAAAGTCTAAAAATTGGGTCGAAATCAAGTGCACAGGCTTCTTTCCCAATTGAGAAATTGAACTATATTTCTCAAAAACCAAGTCAACAAACCAGCTCTAAAAGTTCGAAAACGCATTTTTACTCTTATTTTTAAAAAATTCTACAAAGGTTACGACATTTTAAACTGAAATGTATACATATTTAGATATATTTCTTTGAGTAAAAAGTGTTGTAGCGGCGATGGAATAATGTAATGTCATGCTATAAATATTTTCTCAAAATTCGAAAAGTTTTGTGTTGACTGGTTTTTGAACTAAACGAATCAATTATCGATTATTCCTTTCGGGGATTCGGCATTGATTTCTCTACACAATTCTGGAAAAAGTAGGAGTGCGCATTGGCTTGTCTACTAGTCGAGGAGCTGGTGTGTGTTTTATGCATGAGCCACATGGCTTACAATACCCGATTATATTCACGTATAACGGGAAGCACTCGTACTGTCTGATCTTCTTAGATAAAACCTTCCGCGTATTTACGCATGCGTCAGGTCTTCTCTGATCTTACGAATATAGGGGTGATAGGTAAGATAACAAAAAAGGGAAGAATAATAAGAAGCATTTTGAGCCGTATCAATCAACGTAGAACGATGTTAATTTCAAATACATAGTTTAGTTGAATATGACAAAAGGACAGCACAGAGCAAGTTTTAAATTGAAATCTTTGTAAAGTTCCCACTCACAACCCATCATCCCTTTTTTAACTAGAATGGTTCGCGAGTGCTAGGCACGGTTTTCACGGACGGTCAGTAAATTTTTTACTACGGGAAAAGTAATGAGAGATAGTCGGAGTTTTGCATTGACGACGACGAGCTCTATTTGAGCTCAGAGGTTTAGACTGCAGACTGTCAGTAGCATAAAAGATTTTGTTACAGCTTTTTTAAGACATGAAAATATTTCTTAATTTTTTTCATAGGAGAAAAACTTTTTTAAGACAGGGACGTCATTTCAAGTTTTTCCAGGAGGGGGGGGGGGGGGCAAAGGGTCCAAACACAATGCAATTTCATAGGAAAACATTCAAACGCCACGCCCACTTATAGGTAAATACATTGATTTCTCAAAGTCAGGGGGGGCAATTGACCCCCCCCCTGCCCCCCTAAATGACGGGCCTGTTTGAAGGAGTGAAAGTAAGAAAATAGTAAAATCCATAATAAAGGATCAATTCGACTAAACAACTTTCCATGGAGGAAATGAAACATGGCAGGGGAATAAGAGCTTTGTCCTTATCTTTTTTGATAGTTAACATTTAAAAAAAATATATATATATTGAACGAACTGATTTTTAAAAATCCAGCAATTTTTGTTCCCCCTTTTTCTATGTTGCTAAATTTTTATTTTAATCTCAATGCATGAAAATTACTAAACTTTTGAGGCTTATATTCGATTTTTAACACCCCTGCGGTTGGATTACATGTTAATTTAGGATTACATGTTAAATGGACGAGATATCTCGTCATGAACTGCAAGGTGGTTAATGCTTGAAATGCTCTAGCTAAAATGTAGAGGTGTTAAAGATTTCCCTGAGTAACATATATGTCGTTCATTATAAATATAGTGTAGTTTCATCTTTTTTAAACGTGTTTTTGGTTGTTAAATTGTCACCTATTATATTTCAGTATAAACTGAAGCTACTCACTTTATTCAAGTAAATATCTAATGACAAATAGTAGTTGAACTCTTGTATTTTTCTCTCAAATTAAAATTTTGCTAAGTGATTTGTATAATAAGGCATTATAAAACCTTTTACAAGGAATTACACATAGCTTTTATTATAAACAGCATATTAAGCAAATAATAAAGCTTACAGCTGTTTAATGCTGTAAATATTAGATTTAACTGAACATAGACTTTGTTCAGCGAAAAGCAGCCACATTAGATGAAGAATGACTATTTAAACTATTGCATACAAGAATGATCTGAGAGTCTTCTGTTTTATACTAAACAATGTTAAGAATTTTCGAACATGGAGGTTAATGTAAAATTTAAAATTAGAAAAAAAACATAAATTAAGATATTTTATGTGAAAAGATTTTCCCACAAAACGAAACTAATATAACCAGATCTTAATTTCTACAGAAAGAAATGCGGGATCCCTGTAAAAAAGGTCCCCGCAACCTTTTTTTTTATTTATTTACTCTTAACCCATTTATGCCCAGTGTCCTAAAAACAGGACGCTTGTTAGTTACTGCATACAAAAACCTGTAATGTATCCTTTTACTAAAGCTGTTTTTCACTAGTTAAATAATCCTTCTTCTTGAGAAGACCAGTTAGAGCCGCTATTTGGACATCAGAGTTTATTTATTAACAGCTATTTTCAGACAAATCAGTCAAGCAACGATCCAGCATGAGTAGCCACAGACAGTAAGTTTTTTTTGCGAACTTATTTTTCATAAAATTAAGCTATTTTAAAATGATTTGCCTAAAATTGATCACAGATGCCTACTGTAATGTTACTTTGCAAAAATAAAGTCTAGTGAAGTCGTATTTTGCTCACATATCTGCAAAATATCCCATAAACAGAACGTTGAATAACTTAATAAATAGGGCAACGGCGAACTGTTTTAAGCCTAAAATGTATGTAAATAATTCCAAATAAGAGTTTTAAGGAGATAAAAATTGAAAAAAAAAGTTGTTAAAAAAACTTGGGCATAAATGGGTTAAATAGTATGTATTTAACCTAAAACGTTAATGTTTGCATAAAATTGAAAATAACTGAAGAATCTCAGCTCCAGTGAGCTCATATGCAAACTAAGCACTGTGCGTAACCCTGAAATTAGAATGGGTAATTCGACAATAAAAAAGGGCTACAGATAATAGAATTAATTTGAACACTGCTCAGTGCACGTATTTCTTCTTTGTAGCAGGCATGTATCAAAACCCACTACAATCAAGTGTTTTTACTGCATACCTGTTAGTCAATTGCAGCATGGCTGAGCATTTTTGTCTCTGACACTACTTAGTCAAAAATTCCGTCGGCCATTTCAAAGAATCTGGTGATGAAGAAGGCTAGATTTATATCCGGGACGGTGCCTCAGATGTGTGAATAGATCGAAGTTGTTTGGAGCCTCCAAACAAAAATTAAGCTATCCTTAATCGCCGTTTCACGTTCGCGAAATTTCGGAGAATAATAGCTCTACTTTCAAGGCCCCGACTGAAAGTCACTAAATTCCGCATCTCGGCTTGAGTTCTATTAAGCGATAATACGGGTGTTATAATTCAATAAACAAGGCACTTCGTCACGATTTCCCCCAGCATTCGAATTGCCAATGAGACCATTTCTGATTCGTAAATCACGAGACTTGAAATTTCTGACAGTTTGGAAATGAATTATCTGCGGAGGAGTTGAAGGGATGGACTATTTGGGAATATTAGACGAAAAATGGGTAATGAGGCATTCATTTGGAGCCGATAGGTGCTTCCCACGCACCTTAAGGGTTGAATATATTTTCGTAGTTTCGATTCGAATTGGGCAAAGTTGAATATGGATGTTCATTTAGCAATCTCAGAAACAGAAAAATAATAAAAAACGTTATAATTCGAGTTCTATTTTACATGGAAGTTCCAAACACATCTTATCAGACGCAGATTTTTTTTTCTTTCTTTTGGTGCTATTGTTTTAAATTTTCCAGTATGTTTTCACTTCAAAAATCGCGAAAAACATTTTAAAGGTTTTTAATTAATATATTTGCTAATTAATGTCATCCGAAGACGCGACCTAGCTAAGAACACTCTCGATCACTTCACCTTTCAAACAAAAAAAAAAATTCAAAATCGGTCCATCCGTTTAGGCTGTACGGTGCCACAGACAGATACACAGATGACAGATACGCAGACACGTCAAACTTATACTCCCTTCCTTTTTGCGTCAGGGTTTAAAAAAAAGATTATACAATGATTTTCAGTTGCAATAGTCATAATTTATTCAATAACTCTTATCAACATGTGTCACAAATTGATACCTGTCGTGCCACATTCGGACTATGACTTACACTAATCGTGATATCATCGGCTAGTCAATGCGTATGTACTTCATAATTTGTAGTTCACATTGAAATTTGCTGTGAAACAAATTTACTTGTTGGATTCATTTTAATACATAAATGAATGTGTTGATTGGTTAAGTGAAATAGATTTAAAAACAAAAAAAACTTTCTAAAAGAGATAATTTTGCTTGAAGCACGCTTTCCCAAAATAAAGTTTCATTAATAGTTAAGGGAAAAATAATGTTGAAATTTATAAGTACGGTTCTGATAACAAAAGACGAGCTGTTTGTATCTAAAGAGGAGAAAGTCTTCCTTTGGCTTTACAAGAATAATCGTTTTTGACAAAGCAAACCTGCTTTCTTCACCCTTACATAAAACTCGACTATACATAAAACTTCTTAAAATTAAGTGTTTGAATTTCAAACCATTACTGTTTACACCGACTGAAGATTATAATTACTAACAATAAAAATGCTTAGAAACCACACTGATGTAAAATACCAGATCAAATTTTAAAGAAAGTGAATTCTGTTTCTAAATTTTATTAATTAGTTTCCAATTTATGATTGATATTATAATTATTATTATTGTAACGGTGAGAAGTTTTGGAGTGATAAATGTAATTTTTAGTCATGTGTAATGCGCTAATACAATCTTAGAAATATTCAAATCCATCGCCTTTCTGATGTGACCCTTATCAATCACGGATCCAGGGATGGGTCACGGGAAACATATGCCCGCCCTTCTTAAACGTTAATCTCAAGATTTTGCACAGATCTTAGTTTTGGGAAGATCAAGTACGAGAATTGATTAGGAGAGAGTTCCAGACCTTCACTTGAGAGGAACTTATGACAACTATTCTGATTTATGTTCTCATATTCTAATAACGACCACTCGCTAACACAAGCTGAGTCTGTCCTTGACCCTCATCCCCTATATTCTCTTGCATAGCAACATATTTTCAAAATAATTCTTCTAATATGGCATTGCCCTTTAAAACAATCAGTCTCCTAAAAATACTTACCTCAAAAATGGAAAAACATTTAAATCGATAAAAGCCTCCAAATCCATTCTTTTATTTTAAACAGACAGCTGACTCATATAAATATCAGAATAAAATTCTTTCTCAGCGAAATTTATTCTCTAAGATATTTTTGCTGCCGAAACGTTTTTCCTTCCGTATAAGAACTAAAATCTCTTAAGAGACGAAACTCAAATACTTATACCAACAAAAAATATCTTACGCTGTTTTGTTGTGCAACTTTTTCACTAGAAATACTTTTCTGTATACATTTTAAAAAACTGCTGCTTCATTTTGGAATCGCATTTCTATACATAGACATATCTCTAGGAGCTGCTCCCATAAAATGTGAAGTGAAAGTTATTCTTTCCCCTTTTCCCCTCTTCCACTTTTGATTAATTTCCCTCGCAGGTAGTTTGCACCCTGCTTCATCATACCGTGATCCTCCCCTATTGTTTCCCAAACCTATAATAATCGGCAATTTCTCGCATTTCCTAATAGCCGGCGCACTCTATCAGGTAATTCCGACTTGTAATATGAGGGTGCGGGTAAAAATTTCCCTTTTATTAGTTTCTGATCTGACTAGGTATGGGGAAGAGGGTGAAAGATCTTAAAAAGACTTTATGTGAAACTGTATACAGAACTAAAGCTGCAAAATCAGATTTATTGCTTAATAATCTGCGAACTAAAGTTGAAGTGGATGTAGATGAATAAGTTGTGGTAGCAAATAACCCTAGCAGCATAATCTCATCGGCCGATGATCGGCCATTCATCGAAACCCGATGAAATTCTCATCGGCCGATGATCGACTCCGATGTGTTCTTATCGGGAAATGCTCCAATATGTCTGTCTCATCGGCCAAACAGAATCCGAGCAGCAAAATCCGATGAGTTTTGCTCGAAATACGATGAGATTTGGAGCAATTTACGAGCAGTGCAGTCCCGTACCGATGAATTTAGGATTAATTTTAGATGCTCGGCTTATTTTCATCGGGAAAGTTGATCGGAAGGATATTGCTTTCCGATGAAAAGTAGCTCATCGAAAACCGTGCTCGGATAATGATCGGAACAATGCCATCGTGCGTTACGAGATCAGTTTACGAGGATTTCGATGATCGACCGAGCAAAATCCGATAAGTTGATGCTACTTGGGAATATTAAATATGCAAAGAAAATCATTTATTATGAGACCATGTCTGATTAGGTATGAATTAATATTAATTCTGTGACTGTCGTGCCGTGTCTATACTTATTAAGTTTGGAATGGTATGGTAAAAGTAGATAATTGAAAAAATAGAATTTTAATTTGAATTTAAAGCAGAACCAGTATTTGTCTATTTGCATACTGAATTGGCGGGACAGCAGATGAATTAGTGGTCAAGACTGATTTGTGAAATAGTTAAGGTAACTGACACGTCCCACAATGAGCAAATTGAAAAAAATTTCTTCAACTTATTGAACAATGTACACTGGCGGAAAAAAAAATCCCAACAAAAGAAAAAATTGCCGTAGAGTAATGAAATTTGGGTAATGCAATTGTCTAGTTAACATGTTTAATTGATTAAATGCACAAGATCACTGGCTAATTTAAGCTTAAGAAAATGCTGTGCAAATGTGAAATTATGTTAATTTAATAGAGGGTGTAACCTCCAGAATTTTGAAGGCAAGCCCGCAAGCGTTATGTCATACAGGTGCCGAATGTCACTTTGTGGTATGGAGTTCCATGCTTGTTGCACTTGCTGTGTCAATACTAGGACCGTCATTGCTGACTGTGGATGATGCTCGAGGTGCCATCCCATGATATCCCATACGTTATCAATTGGAGACAGACCTGGTGATTTTGCAGGTCATGGTAACATGTCAGCACTCTGTAGAGCACATTGCGTTACAGCAGTAAAGTGAGGGCGAGCGTTATCCGGTTGGAAAACGCCCCCTTGAATGCTACTCATGAAGGGCTGTGCTACTGGTTAAATTAACAGACTGACGACAAATTTTCAGTCAGTGAGTTTGGGATAACCACAAGAGTACCCCTGCTGTCGTAGGAAATTGCTCCAGAGACCATAACTCCAGGTGTGAGTCCCGTGTGTCTAGGCCGTAGACCGCTTGGATGCAGGCGGTCCCCTGGCCTCCTTCTGACCAATATACAGCCACCACTGGCACTAATTCAGAATCTGTTTTCATCAAAAATTACAACAGATCTCCACTCCGACCTCCAGTGAGCTCTGTCGTAGCACCACTGCCGTCGGAAAAGGCAATGGTTTGCAGTCAATGGAATACCGGCTACAGGCAGCCTGGCTCGGAGCTGTCCTTGAAGTAAACAGTTTTTTACCGTTCCTTGGGTCACGACGGTACGAACTGCATCTCGAATGTCAGCCGCAGTTGCAGTACGATGCGCCACAGCCGTACGCAAGATTCGGCAATCTTCCTTCTCAGTCGTGCCGCGTGGCAGCTCGGAACTCGATCTTCTTGAGGTAGTACCATCCCTTGCCCATAGCTTCCAATAATCATGCATGGTGGAAACATTCCCACCCAATTCTTTCTGCAATATCGCGAAATGAAAACCCACCTTCTCGTAGCCAATTTGTGCGACCTCGTTTAAACTCGGTGAGCTGTTGATAATGGCTTCTTCGTCTTCTTAAAGGTATTCCTGGCTAACTTGAAGGCAATTCGTCCAATTTCACGGAAAAATAATACACACGAGCTTCACAACACGCTTTTAAAACAAGCCTTATTTGCATGTTCTGAGTGACGCCAGCTGTGCCACACTTATACGCGGAACACGAAATTTCAATCGATGTCATCTTTCAGTTGTATAAACACGCATGCCAAATTTCGTTTATCTAACACAAGTCTTTCTTGGTGTTGGGATTTTTTTTTCCGCCAGTGTATTTTGTAATACATCTGTCTTTGAAGTATTATTTTACATTTTTAGCAGCTATTTTGTACTTGAAAAAAAGAGTGGAAAATTTTTCCCTCAAAAAAATCATAGGATAACGTGAAAAATGAAGTATTTTTGTAATGGAACATCTTTCATTAGATGATTAAAAATATTTTTCATGAAATGAATGGGTAAATAAACGAAAAAATAAATTAATAATGGAAAATAAACGAATAAATGAATAAATGAAGTGATACATGATAAAAAAAACAAATGATTGAATAAAATAGAGAAATAATTGAAATTAAGTGAATGAATGAATAAATAAGTGAATTAATTAGTAAAGTAAGGTAAATAAATTTATTGCTAAAGAAATACGTATTTAATTTAATAAATGAATGAATAAGTAGACGAAATGAGAACTAATTTCACTTTACCCCATCCACTTTGCCCCGCGTGCACTTGACAAATTGCATTGAATTTTTAAAATCAAAACATGCCTAATATGAACTAAATAAGTACTGCTATGGACATCAGTAGATCACAAGTAATACTTAAAATGATAATTATGAGAGTTTTATCATTTTATAATAACAAGAAATATTTTTTGAAAAACCACGAGTATTACAATACGTGTATCATAATTTGAAAGTGACTTCTAGTATATTTTTCGCTTACCTCTTTAAAACAATTTATTTTTTGAATGGAATCAATTGTATGTTTAGAAACTTGTCAGAATATTGCTAGATAAGGTCGTGCTGCAAACTAAAAATATAACACTATTTCACTTTGCCACGCTACCCCACATTTCCCTAATTCAATTTTTAAGCCCACAAGATTATAATTATTTTTGTGGTATTTTTACTCAACACTATTATTTGGGCTTGGTGATAAAACAAGCTAAATTTGGTCAAGAATAAATTTAAAATGTAGCAATAAAAAAGTTTTATTTATCTACTTTTGTTAGTGTTCTGACAAACTTTTAAAAAACGATTTGTGAGCTATCTAACTTTTAATTTTAATGCTGCTTGAATTGATTAGAAAAATAATTTAAATTTGATTATATTATACGAGAAATGAGTGTTAGGTGTAATAAAAAAGTATTATTAATATTATTGAATATTTTCTTCTTTCCTTTCCTTTTCTTTTTGTACATTTAATGACTATAATTGAATTTATCTAGCATAACTATCACAAGATTTTAATGTGACCATAACTAAGCGAGTAAAAGCGTAACTAGACAAACCAGTGTGCTCCAATTTATTCTAAAATGTATACGTATATAGATCATAATTGAAAGTACATGAAAATGTATCATAGCCATAAAAATGCTGTTTCTAAATTCTGACACCATTGGAATTAGTTTTTTTCAATAAACTAGAACTGTATTCAAATTAAGAAAAAAAAAAAAACGAAACATGCCCATAAGTAGCCACTCATCCGAGTTCCAGTTTCATTCTTAACATGCTTTTCTTTTCCACTGATAAAAAAAAAAAGTTGTATAACGTTTTTGAAGTATATTTGACAAAAGGAAGTTCAGAAAAAAATACGGAAAAAAAGAAACAACTTTACAGATTGAATAAATGAATGCAGTCCTAATTTTAAATGGGGGGGGGGGGGGTTGCCGTGTGTGCGTGTGTGCCCAGTAAGTGTAATATTTCTCTTTTCTCAGCGCTTGCAGCGAAAATAATTAACCTTTCTGAATAGTAAGCTTTCTCAGGTACGACTTTCCGGAACTCGCAAGCATAATTATGCCAAGTTGCAATTAAAGTCACAATTGTTGAACGATATGCGTTTCTTCTTTCCTTTAAGGTTGAGATAAAGAGTTTTGAAGATATTAAAATATATAATGAAATGCTGAAAAGCTAGTAAAGCAATGCGATATGAAATTTTTGGTTGCATAATGAATTTCTATTGAAGCTCGGGTATATTTGTATTGTTCTGCTTTCTTGCATTTTGGAAATTGCGAAAGAAATGTTCAGAAATTGAGTGAGTGTTTTGTTGAGAACTAATTTGATTTTTTCATTTGATTGTGATTTTCTTTTTGCCTGTAACTATTCATAAAGTAATTTGCTTTTCGTTTTATCAATCTTCTTTTTCTACTATTGTTATCTTTTTCTCTTTGCGCTTGTTAAATTTCTTTCATTTGTTTTGCTTCAGTTAACGTACTCTAAGGTGTGCTTTGTTTAATGCAGGGAAAAAAAGTCTGATAAAAAAATCATATCCGTAGCAATTTCTTTAATGAGTGTCAATAAAAAGCCAAAACTCGAGTCTAGCATCATTACATTATTGTGGATATTTATTAAACCTACTGTGCAAACCTATTAAAATATTAATAAAAAGTGCTACTATTTCTATTCTATAGAAATATTAAAAGTAACGTAAATAAAAAGGTTTGTTTTTTACTGATATGACATTAAAACTATGATTTTATAAGCTATTAACTATTAATTTTGAGCAAACATTTTATGTCTTGAAAATACTGAAATTTAAAGTTAAGCATATCTAGAACTATTTTTTGTAATTCCTAAAATTATAACTTTAATTTACGGGTAAACAAAATAAAAAACTAAATCTTAAGGACACAGTTAAACATTTGAAGCAAAACTTTGCCAACCTTGCCATTTTTCTGTACAGAAATAGAAAAAGATAACGCGAAGAGGCATCTATAACTGTTTTTTTTTTGTTATTAATACTACAAAAAAGATTTTTGGAATAAAAAAGATTCTTAAAAAAGATTTTTGGAATAAAAATTGGTTTAAAATGAAGTTTCGATTACTAAAATAATTAAATTTACAGCTCATGTATTTTTTCACGAAAGCTTAGATTTCCAGGCATAAACGAACTGGATTCAATTGGTAGTATGTATAATTCCTTCAGCCTCAGAAAGATATCAACTCATAAGAAGTAATTAATGTTTACTAGAGCGTACTAAGGATACTTATAAACTTTGTAACACAGCAACACAATCTACCCCGAATTACAGGAACTCGGTGCTTCGTGTTTTCTTATTTTTTATCTCATGACTAAAACAGATTTCATTCCATCAGTGTTTCGTTTCCTTTATTTTGCTTGAATACACAAACAATACTAATTTAAATATTTTTAGCTCATAATCACTCCAAATATTTGCCTCAATCTCATAATTATTTTTGCAATTAATCTCCATTTGATTATTATAATCAACAATAATTATTGAATGAAAAATTGTCTCCGACTGGCGCGTATTCGAATTACGCGCTGCTTTTTCTCTGTGCTTCCTATTCCGTAACTTAGAGGCATTACTGCACTGCACATCTAAAGAAGAGTAAAAATAATGTTGCCAACCCATGAGAAACAATTTGCGACTCTCCCTGTAGAGTAAATGCAAATTTGGTGTAGGAGATTTCACTTTCATTGAAAATTTTTGTTTGAAAGAAGACTTCTAGTTGAATGAAATTTAGAAATGGGAGTTAGTTTAACAACATTCAAATCAAGTCTTCACATTTCCCAAAAAATTAAAAAAAAATTTAAAAAAATACACTGCTCGACATTGAAAATGCAACACCAAGAAGGAGTGGTCAGAAATTCATGCAAGTTTTACCGTAGACGCACGTCACTGAGTTATGCAAATGATATGAAATGCGCAGCTCTCCGACGCACGTGAAGTAAGATATAAGAGAATGAAGTTGAAAAGTGGGCTATGTTCATGTTGGTTTTTCTGCCAGACTATTTATCGGAGAAATTTGGTTTTTGTCTCGAAGGATACGTGTGATAGGAGGAAATGCCACGCCGTCCTCAACGAAGACACTTCCAGCGTATAGACGACTTTACAAGGGGTATGGTAATCGGACTGAGAAGGGGAGGTTGGTCCATACGTCAAATTGCAGCTGATACCCACATGGATGCAAGCACTGTGCATCGGCTGTGTCGGAGATGGTTGGAAAGAGGAAATGTAGCCACATTGAGGGGTGCAGGCGCAGCCAGAGTGACGTCAGACCGCTTGGATCGACGGATTCACCGACAAGCTGTGGCGGACCCGCAAGTCACTTGTACGTCGATTCTGCAGCACGTGCAAGGTACCCTGGATGTTCCTGTGTCGATCAGAACCATTTCCCGTCGACTGGTTGCACGTGGCCTGCAATCACGGCGCCCGCTAAGAAGACTGCCATTGACCTCACAGCACAGACTCCAACGTTTGGAATGGTGCCGGACCAGAGCGACGTGGATGGCAGAATGGCAAACCGTAGTGTTCTCAGATGAATCCCGCTTCTGTTTGTCCAGCGACAGTCATCGCATTTGTGTGTGGCGTCGACGTGGAGAAAGATCGAATCCGGCAGTAACTGTGGAACGCCCCACAGCGCGACAACGTGGCATAATGGTTTGGGGCGCTATTGCATACAATTCCGTATCACCTCTAGTTCGTATTCGGGGCACTATGACGGCCCAACGATATGTAGATAATATACTGCGGCCGGTGGCAATCCCCTACCTTCAGGGTCTGCCAAATGCAATTTTTCAACAGGATAACGCCCGGCCTCACAGTGCTCGAATCATCCAACATGCTCTACGAGGTGTACAGATGCTTTCCTAGCCACCATACTCTCCTGACTTGTCACCAATCGAACATGTGTGGGATGTGATTGGACGCCGTTTGCAGAACCTGCCACTGCCTCGTTCAGAGGACGAACTGTGGCAAATGGTTGAAAGGGAATGGAGTGCCATCCCTCAGGACACCATCCGCAGGCTTATTGACTCCATGCCTAGACGTGTTTCTTCGTGCATCGCTGTCCGCGGTGGTCCTACTTCTTACTGAACCGACGCCGTCCTCGCTCTAAATTTTGCTTATTTATTTTGAAATAAGTATCACTTATTGTTCCATGCTGTCTCTGTCTTCTTACCAAATTTCATCAATTTCTGACCACTCCTTCTTGGTGTTGCATTTTCAATGTCGAGCAGTGTAATAATAGTTTGAGTTTTTCTCGAAACAGTATGAAAGAAAAACTGAATCGTATCCTTACTACAGGTCAAGTATTGCAAGGTAAAAAAAATATATTAGCAAGAACATAAGAATAAAAAAAGATAATTTTTCTCTCTTAAACCAATATATTTTAATGCCAATATCTATTAGTTTAAAGGTAAGATTTGGTTAAGTAATTAAAAAGAAATAACTTATTTTTCAAAAAAGTAGTCAGTAACAAAATTTTAATTAATGGGGAATCGGAACCCAGTTTGGTTACTGTTGTGTCAGAGTAGTGTGGGGTTGTACCATAATAAATAATGCTTTTTTACACTCACACTTCTACTCGTTCTAATATCTACAACACTATATACATATTATATTCATATTTGCGTAGCACATTACAACGAGCGTTCATTCAATCGACGAACAGTCTCAGACGCGCTCTTTACATTACATTGCATTCGTACTCACAGTTCGCTCGCTTCGGCGGTTACAGTTTATACACAGCAGTTACCCTGGGGGAAAAGGAATAAGAAAATAGTTTCAGAGTTTTGAGTAATCAAGTTAAGAATGAAACATATATTAAATGTGTGCAGTAGAAAAGATATGCATTTAATGTGTTTTTACGACACTTCTAGCTTTTCTCACAGAAGTCACTTTTTTAGCGAGATCTCAAAGTTCTCCAACCCTTTTTTGGGTAATTCATGATGATAAACTTTTCTATACATTAAATTTTTCTATACCTGACTATCCAATTTAGTAAAAATGTTGTGGGAAAACCTCCTTAGGCAGGAATTCAAGTGAAACACCATTGCAATCGCTTCGATACGATCGCAAAATAAATGCTAATGCAACTTAACTTGGTACTGACGTCACTACAGGTGGAGCCAATAAGCGTTCACAAGCAGTCAGCGATCTCCTCTTATTCGCCAAGTAGGCTGTGACGTTTTATCTAGCTCGTTTTTCATAGGCAAACGTCACGCTGACGTCACGATGAACGTTCTAATGTAATTCATTTCCAGTATCAAGAAACGTTCTAATGTAATTCATTTCCAGTAGCGATTGCAATTTGCGATCGCCTGTTTTACTTGAATTCTTGCCTTAGGCAGGGATTCAAGTAAAACACCATTGCAATCGCTTCGAATTGCAATCGCTACTGGAAGTGAATTACATTATCATCAACTTAACTTGGCACTGACGTCACTACGGGTGGAGCCAATAAGAGCTCACAAGCAGTCAGCGATCTCCTCTTATTCGCCAAGTAGGCTGTGACGTTTTATCTAGCTCGTGTTTCATAGGCAAACGTCACGCTGACGTCACGATGTTTTTATCAAGAACCGTTCTAATGTAATTCATTTCCAGGAGCGCCCCGACAGGAGCGCCCCGATGGAGGTCACAGGAGGTCACTGTGACCTCCCAATAATTTCCGTATTCGGCACATTTTGCTGACGATTTGTTAATTTGAAGACAATATTTCAACATTGAGATTATTTGTTCTTTTTAGTTTTTAGAATTATTTTTTAAAAGATGCCTGTTTTATCTCACTAAATATTATGCACGTACGACATGTGTGCATGATTGTATTTATCATTCGGTAAAATCGGAACTTCATTCGGCAAATTGATAATTTTCCCCCGCCCGAAAATTTTAGTTCGGAGCGCTCCTGTCGGTAGAGCCTTAGAAACTATTTCAGCTCTGCTTAGAAATATAAAAAGATAAACTTAAAAAACTTCATCCATTCTGTGGTATCATATTTTTCTTATTAATTCGGCGATAAGAATTTAAAAATTTAAAATAGGCACATTTCAATTTTAAGAACATTTTCCGATCTGAATGAGTACAGTAAGATTATACACTAGGTGGCCAAAAGTATCCGGACACTTTCATAAATTCACATTTTTACATATAGCTGGAGAAATAAGTGATCAATTGTTCTTTAACTTTAGTCATACAAAATATAGGCTTCACCGAACATTTCCAAGTTGAAATTAAATTACCCTTGCATTTGGGGGACGATAAGAAGGGGGGTCGAAAGAATAACCGCTTTTTGACCATAACTCTTTGAAAATAGCTCGGAATAAGCTATGCATTTCAGTAATTAATTAGCATACTATGTATAATTACTATACAAATTCAAATGAACGCACCACCCTTACTTCCGAAGATATGAAACATTTTTTAAAAAACGGCAATTTTATTTGAAGGGTTTTTGCTCATAACACGCAGAGTTTCTGATCAAACCTTATCAAAACTTCAGGAAAGATGACAAAATACAAGAGAAAGAACATACTAAAACGGTTTTTAAAAATATTAAAAATCCGATGAGATATGAACGTTAAAAGGAAAAAAAATTTCACGGCGCATGCGCGAACGACAGAAATTTATAACTACAAAAATATTGTAGCCTGGTATATACTGCATCTTATAAAAAAAGTTCCAGTTGAATATCATGAAAATTGAAAAAGACATCAGCGATATGCCTTTCTTATTTCAGAGATAAAATTTGAACACTTAAGAACTAAGTGTGTTATCAGGAAAGGAAAGTTTTACATTTTCAAGTTTAAAGGAAAGTAAATTCAATTTGTTGTCCCTTATGAATACTAAAAAGCTTAGAGACTATTTTTTATTTTAACAGTCGAAAAGTGCAAGATTTATTTATTTTATTGTCTTAAGGAAAATTTTAGCTGGAATGAAAAATTGAGTTATGAAGGATTCGAGTTTTATTGAGAACAATTTGAGCTCTTTGAGTTTCTATTAGTACTTTGTGCAGTTTGAATGCATTGAATTTTACAGAAGAAGAACCTGCATGAAAAGGAATTATTACGACGTTAATTTGCATTATTTGCAAAGCACTGCATACACGTGTTTCGGGGTTACGAAGAACCCCTTTTAGTTGAAAAGAACTAAGCTAATGAATGAAAATACATAAGAGCTAATATTTAGAAAAGTGCCAATTTGAGTCCCAAGTGAATTTTCACTGGTATTTCAATAACTAGTTAAAAAAATAATTTTCCCCAGAAAGAAGATAAGTTTTGCTTTCATTTCATCTAATAACATCAGAAAAAAAAAAAATTTTCTTCAGAAAATATTGTTTTTATACATCAAAAATCAGATCGGTAACGTGTCCCAAGTAGCAAAGCTTAGCATGCAAACAGGTCATGCGCACTTTCTAACTTCCCAAAAAAAACGCACTTGCACAAAAAACGATTCTAGTTTTACCCCTTTGTTAATGTTTTACTTCATTTTTGTTTTAATCGATTCCTGATTTTCTAGCCGATGCGAAATAAGCGTGTCCCAAGTTCCGCCGTCAGAGTGGTAACAATAACTTCCGATCTATGTTTAGGCTCCCAAAATCATTTCCTGCACCTATACCACGTGATACTGAGTACCTGGTGGGATGTTTTATCGAATCGTAATTAAAAATTTGCCTTTCTGCATCTAAAATTGTAGGTAAGATTTTTTAAAGTGATTTTATAAAATGTGTGTCATTTGAGTCATCAGATCGGTAACACGCTCTAAAATGCGCAGTTTTTATTATTTTAAAAATTATTTTATATATAAGTATAGTCCTTTATTACAAGTGAAAAAACCACGTGTTTGATGTTGGTTTAGTGCGATCGACCCGAAAATAAAAAAAAAAACTTTGTCTGTTTGTCAGATCGGTAACAGTCAGAGCGGTAACATTGAAAAACAGCGAATATGTTACAGAACTAACTCACACGTTTCAGAATTCTAAAAAGCAAAAATCATAGGTTTTAGCCATATATATTGAATATTTTTGTTCTTAAAAAATGAAAAGCAATGAGTTTTAGTACAATTGCTTCATTTGTGGTTTGTATGAACTAACAATAGAAGTTAGTAAAATTTGAAAAATTGACACTGCAGAAATTAAGTTAATTAATTATTATTATTTCATTTATTTTTTATTATTATTTTTTTTTTTTTTTGGTGCTTCAATTTCTCATAACTTCGCTAAATAACTAGATAAAACTAGCATGCTAAACTTGAATTTCTGATCAAGAAATTAAATTTCCTGCAACTAATTAAAGAAAAGCAAGCAGCAGAGTTGTGTGTTGAAAAAGTTGAAGTTGTAAGTTGTGTGTTGTTTCAAAACAAAACAAATGTTTTATTCGCTTGGATTTTGTAATCTCATAATTTATTTTATCTAAAAATCTTATCGCTCATCTTTATTTTCAAGAAATGCTTTTTTATAATGAAATTTGATTTTTTAGCCTAATATATGTATTTTAATATAATTATCTTAATTCTATGTTAAAAATGCAAGGAAATGATATCATATTTAGAGATGTTAACGAAGACTGAAAGCATAAACTCAAATATGTAGCTCATATTAACATCAGATCTGTAACATTCATCAGATCTGTAACGGCTTAAAAGTGAGTAATCTAAGGAGGGGGTAAATAACTTCCTTGACCTCCCCCCTCTTATTTTCTTGCATTTAGACCCAATTTAGACTTAAAATCCAATATTAGTTTTTTTCTGAAAAAAAAATTTTTTTTCAGAAAACTCCAACTTCAAATTGGCACTTTTCTAAATATTGGCTCATAAGACAAAAAGAGTTCCTTGTAACCCTGAAATACGTGTATGCAGTTCTTTGCAATTTTGTGCAAATTAATGTTTTAATATTCCCTTTTCTTTTCTGCACAAAGGTATTAGTTTATGGTTTACGACTTCATTATTTCATTTTTTACATTAAATGTAGTTAAACTATAATGCTTAGGAAAAAAAATGATTTTTCAAAAACTTCAGGTTTTAAATGAATATTGAATAATTGCAAGAAGCAACAACAACAGAAAATCAATTTCGATTTTTCGCCTGCTTACTTAGTGCGAAGTTGACATTTTGAAAACTGCGAAATCGCGGAGTTTCAGAAATTCAAGCCAGGATCGACTAGAAGCCATGTTAGCCTAGTCGGAAACTGTATTCGGAGTAGAATAATTTTATAAAATTTATAGGGAAGGGGGGGGGGAGTCTCGGAGACTAAATTTACAATAGGCCCGCCGTGGCTCCCGGCGGCCCTGACAAATGCTTCCGGTTTAATGTTGCTCATTTAAGCTCCTTTAGAAATGTTATGATCAGCATAATCAGTGTATGTAAGAATCCAAACTGAAAAATAAACTCTAGCGAATTTAGATGGATAGAAAGTACCAATTTCGTGCTTTTATTTGAAAAAAAGCAAAAGAAATGACTTTCACAGAGAAATTTAACATATTTACTTCTGTCGTCTCAAATTTGAATCAAGGTTTTAATTTCCTTTTTAAATTTTCGGCTGACAACGAGAAAAGCTCGATATAACGAGACACGATGCAGCAAGGGACAGCTGAAATTGAAGGGGCAAGTGGATAAAGGTGGTATGGGACAATTTTTGAAACTTACTTTTTAACATGAATGAAGGTGAAAAGTCTATAAGTATCATGTCCCTTAGTCACAGAACTGTTGGTAACTAAGAATATGACCTCGTTTTACACGTTGAGAAAAATCCATCAAAAAAATAACGCATCATTTTTTTAAAAGCTTTTTCTAGAAATTTAAAAAATTGTCACATATCACCTTTATTTACTTGCCCTTTTAATTCTTTTTTTTATCTAGCCCACCTTATGCCAAGTATTTCAGTACTCTCTTTTATTTCACTTTGCATCTGTACTCCAATGACGAATGAAATACATGAAACATTTGGGAACTCATCAACGGTGCGTTTACCACATTCCTCTCTCCCATCTACATCCTATTAGATGAGATAGAAAAAATATCTTGTTACAACTGCGGGGGAGACAACATTATTGTCTTATATTCTGAAGACGGGAGAAGCATTTCTTCTGCTTATTTCTATAGTTTCAAATTTAAACCAAGGTTTTTATTTTCTTTTAATTTTTTGGATGACAATGAGAAAAGCTCGATATAACGAGACACGACGCAGCGAGAGGCTGCTGAAATTCTTTTTTTATATGGCCCACCTTATGCCAAATACAGTACTCTTTTATTTCACTTTGCATCTGTTGTACTCCAATGACGAGTGAAATACATGAAACATTTGGGATCTCATCAGCAGTGCATTTATCACATTCCTCTCTCCCATCTACATCTTATTAGATGAGATAGAAAAAATGTCTTGTTACAACTGCGGGGGAGACAACATTATTGTCTGATATTCTGAAGACGGGAGAAGCATTCCTTCTGCTTATTTCTATATTTTCAAATTTAAACCAAGGTTTTAATTTTCTTTTAATTTTTTGGATGACAACAAGAAAAGTTCGATGTAACGAGATACGATGCAGCGAGAGGCTGCTGAAATTCTTTTTTTATAGCCCACCTTATACCAAATACAGTACTCTTTTATTTCACTTTGCATCTGTTGTACTCCAATGACGAGTGAAATACATGAAACATTTGGGAACTCATCAACAGTGCATTTACCGCATTCCTCTCATCTTATTAGATGAGATAGAAAAAATAGCTTGGTTCAACTGCGGGGGAGACAACATTATTGTCTTATATTCTTCAGACGGGGAGAAGCATTCCTTCCTGCTTACTGTCTTGAGTCAAGACGATATTCCTTTCACGTAACTGGTCTATGGATTAGATATGAGTCGAAGTAGCAAGGTTTCGTTTTTTTTTTTTTTTTTTTTTTTTTTTTTTTTTTTTTTTTTTGTTGAGAGAAAATCAATTTTGGATGACAGAATGATAAATGTGTATAGAATTTTGGAGGATGAAAGTCAAGTTCAAGAAATTTTGACGCTTCTTTTTGTGGAAGAAGGCTCGAAGAAGACGTTTATGAGGCGAACGTTTTGTGCCGGTTCAGTTATTTTGTGATAAAATTCGAGCTCTAGATGCGACCAACATTTCGTTATTGAATTTCAATACTTCGCCGTGATTATGTAGAAAGCCTAGAATTGTGTATTTCTTTAGGGTGGCAGAGAAATACTGATAAGTGTGTTATTATTTCCAATGTTTGCTGAAATGGAGAACACATTTTCAGTTTCTGTAATTTTCACGCTTTTTAAAAAGAGAAAGGGAAAAAGAAATTTTCACTTTGGAGAGGAAAAATAACTTTCTTTTTTATATTACCAAAACCAGTTGAATGATAAATGGAAATTAGAGCATTCGAAGTACATTCTTCAGAAATTAATTGTGTAGTAATTTAAAACTAGTAATAATAATGTCTGCTTCTAAAATTTGTAATTTATGTAATATTGAAATGGATTGAGAAGCTCCTAAGCTTATTATTTACAGAGTACTCCATAAACAAATTTATATCTTGTATAAATAGAAAGTTTCTAGAGTACCAATTTCGTTAATAAAAAAATAAAAGGAAAAAAAAGAGTTCATTCACGAGTTCTCAGCAGCAGAGCAGACATACAGACAAATGAACGGACAGCCATCTATCCGTCCATCTGTCTGTATGTCTACTCTAGATAAATAAATGTATGTAATAAGATACACACATTTTCTGTATCTCATAATCAAACTATTAAGTTTTAAATTGTTTATTGAATGATTTAATTTTACTTTTTGCCTTTTTTAAGGATATTTTTATGATCCATAAGACTTTCTTTTATCCTTTTATTTGTTCTGCTCTTTTATTTCAGTTTATTTTATTTGTACTTTTGACAGTTTAAAGTTGTCTGTATCAGATGCTAAAAATTTTCAAGAAGTGAAAGTGAGGTTGATAATAACAACAGTAACGTAGACATTTTATATGGATAGATAACAGAGTTATGAATTGTGTTTCCTGTAATGTTATCGATCTAGTTTACTGTGAAAGAAGAGCGGAAATGAGCTCTATTTTAAAAAATCTTATTATCCGAGAACACTGATCATTATTTGAAAAACATGGGTTAAAAATGGCGTATATTTTCATAGTGTAACCATTTCTCGAATTCTAACTCACATAAAGCTACCCTGAATTCGCTCCAATATCTGCGGTAATTATCTGTGCAGTTTGAAAGGCATCCATCACCCGTGTTTTGTGGATTTTCTAGTGCAGTAAAATGGATGGTATTATCTTTCTTATTATGTTGAACAAATTTCATATCATTTTCAACAAAAATGTTTGAAAATTTTGCACGCATTTTGAAATGCATAATGGAGAAGAAATATTAAAATGTAATTTCTTACTTAATCCTGAAACAATTTTTCAAAAAGTGCGCGCGGTCACATTTTTCATCCTAAAAATGCAAGAATATGGGTAACCATACCCCCCTCCCCCGGCCTCAGTCGGCTATTATGACCTAAGACTTAACGCTAAAAGGTAGGGTGAGGTGATAAAAATAAGGCTATTGTGATTCATGCTCAAAGATGCTTAGTGGCATATTCAGTGATTCCATTTGCAATCACATGGGCAGAAAGAGATAACATTTTATGTCCCAAATTAATTTAACAAATTTTGAAAATTAGTAGGGTCTAAGGCCCCCTACGCCTTAGCGCCCCTAAGAAAACTGCTTCCGATTGCAGGTACCAACTGTCGGCTTCTCAGCGAAGGACAAGGATTGATACTTAAAAGCTTCAGCATGATTCCAGCCATTAAAGATTCATAATGACATCATCACATTGATATAAGTGGTACTTCTAAATCCCGTCGGTGCATAAAGAGTTAAACAAGTCATTTTCCTTTTTCTGTCATTTTACTTACTTTTACAGCAGCCTTTATAAGCAGATAACAACCACTTGTCGTAGGTAAAAATCAGCAACCACTCCGTATGTTACACCCGTCCAACGGCAGCCATCGTTTAAAAGGGATAAAATCTTCCCCTTCTAGTAAGAAAAGAAATTAGAAAACGTGACAAAGTCTGGAGAAAGATCGTGTGTGTGCGAATCGGAGTTTTATCCCACTTTTTTTTGTTGTTGGGTGCGCTTCTCTTGTAGTTTAGAAGCGAGCCCTTTATGGTCGTGGGAAATAGATGATGAAGATAGCAATGTTTGCTCAAGGAAAAACCTACCAACATGCGTACGTATCAGGAAGGCAACGCCCACATATCTAAGCTGTTCTCTAATAAGGTGATGGCAGAATTTTTTTTTGGAGGAGATTAAAAGTAATAATTTATAAAGAATTTGTAGCTTATGACATTACTTGTAATATAAAGAATATGGTATTTTGGTATGTGGAATTTGGGTAGATCATTAGTTGTGGAGAACAAATGTTGCGCACTTCTTTGTGTACTTATTAAAGATTAAATCAGCATTTCTTTGTAACAGAGATTAATCACTTTCTGGATGAGGATTATACCGCGGAAAAATTGTACATATAATAAGAGACGAAAATATTTTTTCTTTAGTTTTGGATAGCGATCGTGTAGATTGCATCAGATAAATTTAAATCATCAGATAAATTTACATTTTGCAGCCAAGAACAGATATTGATGTAGTTTTTAAATATTTAGAAAATTAAAATACAAGGAGACGTCCATATTTTATACTCAACCTTTTAAGGCAATTTTATTTTATAATTAAGGTACCAATGTAATATGTTTCTTTGCAATAATAACATACAAAAACGCAATTTTAATAAAATACATCGATTAATTGCGGACTCTGGCTTAAGTGTAAGTAAAGTCTATTATTATTCGTAGAATTATTATGAGTAACAATTACTAATGTTAACACTGGCAATCAGAAAAGTGTGGTATACAAATGTGTATCCAACTTCAAATGCGTAAGTATTTCCTCTCACCCTGTCTCATAAAATCCATCGATTAATAGCTGGACTTTAATTTAGTGTAGCACATTAAGAGCAAGAATCTGAGAGAGTGTCACGCCTGTGATTCATGACCTCTCAGATTTTTTCCAAAAAATTGCAAGATGTTTATTATCTTATTGAAAGACCAAATCCAGAATGTTTTGCTCTAAAATTGAGTTGTTTAGTTTTTATAGATCCCTAAAGTTGAAGGTGCGGCATCAAAAATTAAGCGAATTTTCAAGACATGGAAATTGCTGTGAGCCAAAACTCTTACCAGGAACTGTTAACCTCCAATTTTCTTTTTCTATATGGAATATAGAAGGTTGAAACTTTACAAAATGAATATTAAATTTGTGCTAAAGTGTTGCCGTAAGGTCAGTGAAGGCCCTCAAAACAGGGCATTTTTGACGTTTTTTAGCGTTTTTGAGGTCCAAAAACAGCTTGTACATTTCAGTTGGCACGGCAAAAGTAGTGTCGTTTGAAAGACCAGTGTAAGCACTTTAAAATAATGTATAAATTTCCGAGGAAAGTTCAACGTGCTTTTAGTTGCGTAAGGCCGAAATATGAAAAATGTCATATTTTACCGATATTCAAACGGTCATAACTTTCTCTGCCAACAACATATTGAAATATTTTTTTCGCCAATGTCATACTCTATTCTTTGTCTTAACAGAACAGTTGAGTACTTTGAGGCGAAATGTAAAAAAAAATTTTACAAAAAATTTATTTTTTTCTGTGCATTTTTTGTAAAAAATATTTTTACATTTCGCCTCAAAGGACTCAACTGTTCTGTTAAGACAAAGAATAGAGCATGACATTGGCAAAAAAAATATTTCAATATGTTGTTGGCAGAGGAAGTTATGACCGTTTGAATATCGGTAAAATATGACATTTTTCATATTTCGGCCTTACGCAACTAAAAGAACGTTGAACTTTCCTCGGTTATTTATACATTATTTTAAAGTGCTTACACTGGTCTTTCAAACGACACTATTTTTGCCGTGCCAACTGAAATGCACAAGCTGTTTTTGGACCTCAAAAACGCCAAAAAACGTCAAAAATGCCCTGTTTTGAGGGCCTTCACTGACCTTACGGCAACAACTTACCACAAATTTAACATTCATTTTGTAAAGTTTCAACCTTCTATATTCCATGTACAAAAAGAAAATTGCAGTTTAACAGTTCCTGGTAAGAGTTTTGGCTCACAGCAATTTCCATGTCTTGAAAATCCGCTTAATTTTTGATGCCGCACCTTCAACTTTAGGGATCCATAAAAACTAAACAACTCAACTTTAGAGCAAAACATTCTGGATTTGGTCTTTCAATAAGATAATAAACATTTGGTAATTTTTAGGAGAAAATCTGAGAGGTCATGAATCACCTCATAATGCTAGGTGTGACAGTTTCTCAGATTCTTGCTCTTAAAGTCTATAGCATAACCTCAGGATAACTAAGTAGTAAAGCCTGAAGCATTACCTAACATAGTATATAGTTTAGAAAAGTCTGAAACACTAATTTAACGAGGTAAATGAAGTAAAGTCTGAAAGAAGCATAATCTACGTAAAGTTTCAAATTTTGACTCGGGGATACTTCTCGTACTCATGTCTTGTAGTTTTAAATTAACATAACTTTTCCATAAAAGAATTATGAGTGACGATTGCTAATGTTAAAACTATCAATCAAAAAAGTCTAGTCTATACAAATGTGTATCTAAACTCAAGCTTGTAAATATTCCCTCTCATCCTGTCTCACGTATTCAAAGAGCTATGGGCTCTGTACTGCTGGAATGAGAAATTATTGAAGTCAATCAAAGTGCACAATTCAAGTAGTTTTAAGAGAAATAGGATACATTTAGTTTTAATTTGGAAGCTAAATTACACGTGCAAATTTCAGTTGAATTTATGTATTTCATAAATTGGTCGAGAGCAAAACATTAGCAGAAAATTTTAATCATTTTTTTTTCAAGCTAGCTATGTATACTTTGTTCACACAGCATTCTTTAAATACTACGCTCAAAAATTTTTCTTAGTTTAAGCTTTTTTTTTTTTTTTGCATAATAAGCAAATGGACAAACATTTAATCGCTGCTAGGTGTAGAAAAGAGCTTTTCTAATATATGTAATTTCATTATTTTTTATAAGACAATATAAAACAAATTTCATTGTAATGATTTCATCAAATTATCGTATTGAACATTTATAGACATAATTTAATTGAATGTTAAACAGATATAATTTAATTATGATTTCTTTTCATACTGGTGCAATTACTACACAGCACTGCCGTGCTAAGCGCAAAAGTCGTATCTGCAGACGACTTCAAAATGAGAAATCGCCGTTTAAAGATTTGAGCCTCAATGTATTTGATTCAGATATAACTTTTTCAAATATTTTTTAAAAATATTTCCCATGGACAAATGATCATATAACATTGTATTTTGGATAAATATGTGACTAGGAACCACCGGGTGATCGTATCTCAATTTTGACAAAAAGTGCAGATACGACTTTTGTGCTTAGCACGGCAGAGCAGATGTCGTTTTATTAAAAAAAAATCTTTGAGGGATTGACAGTGTTACTTTTTACTAGAACATAATATTTTCCGAATTACACTAATTATTATTCTCCTGCGAAATTAGTCTTACGCCAAGTTTGCAGCATGCTTAAAAATCGTATATTTCTCGAGAACGAACGGATTTATTAAATTATATCCTAGCGCTAGTTTAAATTCCTCTAGACGGTATGAAAGCTCAAGAATTTATTTTGTGAAGTCTATAATAAGTATGTTGCTAACAAATTTCATCTACGAGATCCTGTTCAAGATAGCTTAAAATCTTTGGTATGCCTTGCATATTGCCAAAAACGAAAGAAAAGCAAACAAAAGCTTTTCCTGAAACCCTATAATAAAAGAATTGAGATTGCGGTGATTACTGGTTGCACAAGTAGTTTGTTGAAGGATCGTGAGCAATGTGAAGAAGTTGTGGATTTTATCAGGCTTTGGTGTGGACTGGAACGTCAAATAAATTAGAAAAATATAATGTAATTGTAGATTAAACTGCGATATAGCAGTTTTTTTCAAGACCAGTAACTTTCTAAAACATGTACTTACCGATATTTTGTGAAGCTTCCGAGAACTTTTTAGAGTTAGTTTTTTACGTGGTTTTACCTTGTTCTGGAGTGAATGTAGGGAGTAGGTTAATAAATAATGTTTGCCATTTTTTTCTTCGTAACACAGCATAAGTGCAGCCTTTCAGCTTTTATAAAGAGGCAGGGCTGTATTCAAAGGGTGGGTTTTTAGGGTTCAACCCCCCCCCCCCCGAAATTTTTCAAAACTATTCCAAAGAATGCTTCTTAATGCCCTTTTTTGCTGAAAAATAATATTATTAATATTTTATTTTTAATGCTTGATGATCTCCGATATTTTTCAAAACACATTTAGGAAGAAAAAATCAATAAAAGAAAAAAAATGATTAATTTAACTTCGTTTTGAAAGTTTCGAACCTTCCTAGTATCTTTAAATCGATCTTAACTAATTTATTAGTTTGTCGAATGATCTTCAATTGCAGCCAAAAAAAAAGTTTTAAAAGTGCATTTTAAACACATTCATGCTTTTAAATTTAAAATGATGTTGAGCGCTTAAGTTGACAAGATGAAGTTTTCTATTGATTTTATTTTTTTTTTACTATTTCTGCTGTATCTTAAGCTTTGCAATGTCCCTCATCTGAACTGATGTAAGAAATACAATTTAGTCGATTTCCCTTCAAGGGTAAACAAAAATCTTTTTCATTCTTCGTAAATATACATTACGTAATCCTAAAAATCTCTTTTACTTCGTCAAGAAATATTCATTTCAAAAACTTACAATAGAAATTATTTTGTTGATCTTGATCACGAGCTATGATCCGCGGAGATTTTGGAATCATCTTTTAAGGATTTCTTTTATTTTGATATACAGGGTGTCCACTCCAATCGTGGACCAATAGCTAATTTCTAAACCGTTAGAGATAAGCATATAGTTTATTTAGGAAAAAATCTCCAAATTACGAAAGGAATTTTGGGTCTATTCAATGTTTTTCAAAAAATCAAATTTTGAAAGAGTTACGAAATTTAAATTTTCATACAGCCCCCCAGTCCTATCAATCATATTTAGTAAAACATTCTTGACACTTCTTCCACAAAAATTGACCGAGTTATGACGTTTTGAAAAATCAAGATTTTGAAGGATTTCGCATACGGTCCCTTAAGCGATCGCTCGATGACGTCATGAAATAATGCAAAATCTTGATTTTTCAAAACGTCATAACTCGGTCAATTTTTGTGGTAGAAGTGTCAAGAATGTTTTAATATATATATATAGTAGAACAAGTAAACACCGTCGAATTTTATTTTAAAAAATTAAGGTGCAAGGAGCATGTTTTTTACTTTTCTTATCATTCAGTTGATTTTTATACTAAAACAAATTCGAAATCGATAATAATTTACGAAAAAAAATGTAATACTTTTAATTTTAATTTTATAAAATTACAATTTCGCCAAATAGCTTTACTCATCGGTCAAAACCCACGTTGTGGGTCTAAGGCATTTGGATCATTTTCCTGCTCCATTCGGTTACCTTCATTAAAGTTTAAAATGATTTTTTTTGATATCAAATGTTTTCTTTAACTGCCGCCCTTTGTTTAGTTTTCATTTTGGTGAATTGAAGATTTTTGTTAATATTATTTACATCTTAATCAGATTTATTTGCTGCAATCATTATAAATATGTATGAAATCCTGTGGTTTACTGATAGTACCTCGCGCTTCTACTTCTTAGAGGCTGTGCGCGGTCAACTTATTCATTCTTCTCTTCTGTGGGTCTATAAAAAGAGTAGCAAGCGTGCTTGGGAATTAAAAACTGGGGGTTTACGCTTTCGACTGACCACTTAACCGGAACATTTCCTTTAGCTCCTCGAAGCCTTAGTCGCGAAAACTAAAATAAACACAGTGGACCTTGACATCCATGAGCGGTTGCGCAACTGAGTTTCATATATGTACAAGTGTTCATGAAAAATAGTTCACTGCTATTTATGTACTTTGACACTGCTACAAATCATGATTTACATTTATTGTCCGTCCTTGAAAGCCGCGCCTAACACTCGCTAACAGTTCCACTTAAAAAAGGGTAGATGGGTTGTGGGTGATAGCTTTCTGAAGTTTTCAATTTAAAACTTGCATTTGCTGTATCTTTTCGACATGTTCAACTACACTGTTAAAACTGACTTGCTTGAAAATGAGACAAAATAGTGACTTGTTTTTTCCGAGTCAATTGGTCTTGAATTTGAGTCTCCGAAAATTTGAGTTTTGAGACAGACCTGTTACTTAAATATTTCACAAATACGGAAAAGGGAAATATTACTTTATTTACATTGAAACAATTTAAATTCGTAGAAAAAGACAAAGTTTATCATCATGAAACGATTTTCTATGTCTGCAAATCCGCTTATTTCCAATAAAATAAAGGACTATTTGTTTCGTACGCGTGACTAACCACACCCCACGATTCAGCTCCGACGAAAACAGATATCACTACGCGAGCAGGAAGGAAAGGGAATTTCCCCAGCGCCGATGGACGGGTAAGTTTTTAATTTTTACTGTTATGATTATGAACAGTTACCCTGCTTTTATTTTTATTTGCTACCTATTTGAATTAACCAGTTCTCTTAGCAATAAGTATAGCACAATTTTAACTTTATCGATTTCACTAACGGACGAAGCCCGCGAAAACTAAGCCTGTCCTGTATCTATATGTGTAAATGGTAAGCTGTTTTTAGCATTATTTACATTGAGTTTACACCCTTTGTGTCCCCCTCCCCTCCCGAAATAATTCGAAATGATGGATCTTATATAATGTGTGTTGTTTACAGAGTTGGCATTGTTTTTTACCATCTGTGTGGTTTTTATCATGGTATTTACCTTCCTTAGAAGAACCCGATTTCTCCATGGTTTTTACCATCTTGGACAAAAATATAAAACATTCAAGGGGTTTCCTTTCAATAAAAATGTTTTTGATTTTAAAAGTGTAAGTTAAGGTAAAATGATCAAGGCTGTATAAACATGAACAATCTCTCCCTCCC